>JAMKCH010058976.1:0-229064 GCA_023653785.1 Ophioderma brevispina | reverse complement strand
AGTGATTTTTTAGAGTTATTTTACTGATAATGGAGCTAGAGGGGAGTATGCCTACCCTTAAGACTAGTAAAAGCTATCGTCACGACCAAAATTTACGACTAATAAAACTAGTAAAGATAGCTTGCTTTTGCTTATCCAGAACGTGGGCGGGGGTGGGGCACTCACATTATGGAGGTGCGGAATTGCACATGTAATGCTGTTAGGACCCGGTCCATTTTAATCATCATCGTCACCCAAAAATTCATAGTTTTGGACAAATTTTTCCACTGTCACCAAAGACCGCCGATGTTGGGGGAAAATTTTCCCACAAAGACACCTCGTTTTTAGAAACTTGGCCAAAATCTTACCAAGGACCCCCTGTTTTGAAACATTAGCAAAATTTGTATAAAGAACCCCTTTATTTAGGGGCAATGTGGCGTGATCTCACCTTAAAGACCCCATATTTGTGCATGTTTATAGTCACCGAATGCCCTTGGGTTAATGTGCAATCATTTCAGGTGAGACCCCCCCCACGGGGTTAATTGCTGACTCGCTAATAGCTGGGCACATCCTGGTTAACACTGCCTGGCTGCAAAAGCCCTATTTTCTTCCAAAAAAGGACATTGACCCGGTATCTAGATCAAGATTAAGATTTGTGCGTGTTGTAGATTCAGATTTTTTTTCAATGGGGCTCCCTTATATGATATCCTATAATCTATGTAGTTAAATGACACAAGGACCGTCAGACTGTTTTCCTGATGTGATACGTTTTTATCCATATTTTATTTACATTTAATGGCAAATTTATATGAGTACCAAAAAAAAATATGTTTGATTCCCTTCGACATTTTGCCACAGATATCCGTGGATAGCCAGCTACGTCTGTGATACAAAACAACAGGAATTTGGAAAGGGTTCTTAGCAAGTAGCCAACCTGTCATCATAATGGAGTTGTTTTAAAGGTATTCTTTGAAGAAAATGTGATGCAAAGAGGTCAAGCTAGATTCATAACATTTTAAACTAGTTCAGAGCCCATGGTGTATATTAGTTACACCACTACCTGGCTGCCCGTAAGGATCAAAAATCTTGGGGTGGATTAATTTCTTGATGGATCTGAAAAAGTGCTTGTAAAATGTCTGAAAATGCACTAGTATATAAGGAAGTGATGAAATTTCCATATTGAAACCTGATAGACTGGTATGTTTTATCCAACTAAGAGGCATTTGGACAGTTAATTGAGGAAATTTACTCCGCGCTCATCAATTTCACATCGATTTGACCAATTACTAGTTTTTGGCGACTATAGAGAATCTTGGGTTGCCGGTCTGACATCGGGCCAGTTTGGTGATTCGTAACTCAAAAATTTTTCCGGTCATTCATATGTTCAATTGGTTATTGGTGATTTCAGCTTGTACTTTGGGTGGTGATGTGTTGTATTCCGTCTGTGAGAGTTTTAATGTGAAAGGAAACAGCTCAAAGTTTGCCATTTTCCCATAGACTACTGTGTATAATTGAGTTAGTTGTGTGTATAACCTCCTAAAGACGGACGATTTTTTAACATCGACTTCTTGCATTTTGTAGTCAATATTCACGAAATTCAAAAAGACATTACCTGTCATTGCAAACCATAGTGTGGTAGAATTTGCATAATTATCCTTGATTTATCGATTTTTGTAGAATTACTCGTATTTTTCCATCATAAAACGTAATTAAATGGAGTTATTGAACGTAAAACACTAAATTCATAAAAGTGATTCCTAATTGCCTTATGGTTCAAGTTTAACCCCCCGTCGGACCAATATTTGCTGTCAGACATTTACCCAAATCAAACAAGAAGTCCACATCACTGATCATCGCAGTGCATGAGATGATGCAGCAATGGTAATTGATTGAAAAGTCAACGGGAATAAGCCCCCCTTCTACTAATCAATACTGGTCCCCGTCTTTTGTGAGTTCGTATACAATGGCAGAAAATGTAATTAGCGGGGATATCCGGCATCCGTGGCGACTTGTGTATCAGTGAATGGAAATCATTTGTTTTGGTTAGGTAATCTGTCTATATTGAAAAGGAAATATTAACCAAGAAGCTTTATATGGAGACTATGTTCTGTAATTAGAAAGCAATTTATACTTTTTTTAAATGTAACAGTTCAATCTTCAAACACATGTCACAAATTCCTATAGATTTCTGTAACGGGTATGCGTGCAATCATTTGAAAATAGCCTTCTTCGCTAGATCAGCTTGGCAATATATGAGCTATAAACATTTATAATCATTTCGCCATTAAAAAAAGGAAAAAATAGCTTTGTCCAAGTAAAAAAGTGCCGTGGCAAGGGGACTTGGGTAACAATTTCCAAGTTGGTAGACATGTATCCACACATCGGACAAAACGAAAGTTCATAATTTGGAGGATGATGGAAGTACTCAAATGAGAACTGTTGATAGTCTCATATAAAATGCATGTGGATTGTAGTAAAATTGATATTCCTACATCTTCCATTTTTGTAGTAAACTCACCAAATATAAAAGATGTGTTGTGATTGAATTTATTTTCTGAGTTTGTTATACTCGAATTATTACAGGGTATTTGGGGAGAATTGCTGGACAGTAAAAATACTGTAAAATTAACGATATTTTTTTAAGCGTAGGTGAATGTCTCAAGCTAATCAATACAAAGAAAGATATAGTTGTTTGTTTCGTTGCTTTTTTTCTTCAATATTCCTTTGGTGTTTCTTAAAAACTATATAAATGAATTCAAAGACCAGACATTAATTATAATATAATGATGTCCGGTACAGTATGAGAATCAGATTCGTTTGATGTCGTTTGGCTTTATTCCTTTGAAAGCTCCAGCAACAGGCTCTTCCTATTTAGAAGAACAGTTCCACTGCAAGGATTTAGGAAAATACTGTAATCATTGGTATTGGCAATTTTAAACGGTGATCATTTAAGTAGACCTTACCTCCACCTATGCACCGTATTCTAACTAAATGGGGTAAAAAATATGGACCACGAATGGTCCATTTACACTTTTTGACCACACAAGTGGTCAAAAAAACTTTTAAACCCTTTAAAACAACGGGTTCAAAGATGCCACGTTTTTTAACGTGAAAAAGGGTTAGAGTTAGGATAACGGGTCTCCATAATGGAGATGCGGAAAGGGAATAGGTGTGAGTGAGTTTATAGTGGAGATGGGACGGGTGTGTAAGGGACTTCGTAATGGAGATGGGATTCAGGTGTAAGGGATCATTATTGGAGATGCACTCTAAGAAAATTACTGCTTTAGAACCTTTTATTGTCCTCTCTATGGAACCTTTAAGAATGGAAACCCTACACAACAAAATAAAAAGTTTATTAAAAATCTGAGAAGAACCCAACAAAGGTTCCTAAAGACCATCAAATGTGCATACAGCAGTTAATTAAAACCTAATTTTTGGTTCGTTGCAGAAACCTTGAAGATCCTTATATAGAGGACAAGTAAACTCTTTCGCAATCTTTGTTATTAGAAGGGTGGGGATATAAGGCCCACATCCTAAAAATTGAAGATGGAATTTATATATCAATTCCCTATGAAATCTAACTAACATCTAATCGCAAAAAAAACAAAAAAACCACTCCCGTATCATGATACACTCTAAAATAAGATTAGTAAGCGGAGGCTCACCAAATAATTTGTCCAATTTTTGCACACAATTCAGATCAACTTGAATTATGTTGATACCAATATAGTTTTAAAAATGGCAAATTATCTTGAGTAGGTGCCACTAAAAATCAAAGCACTGATTTAAGTTAGACAGATGTAAAGCTTCCATCAATAATATCCCATCTAAAAGGATTAAGCGGTAGTACGCAAAAAATTGTGAACTTCCGGATTTGGTATTGAGTCAGGGAGAACGGGTAATGTGACCGTGATTCAATTGTTCATTAAAACAATAATTTATACTTGAAGACAATTATTTAGAAAGTTGTGTCAAGTATTTTTTTGAAGATATTCACATTTTTTGGCTGCCATATTGATTGCCGTCATGTTACAACTTTTCAAAAGTATCGAATACATTTATTGTGTCTAACATCAATATAAGTACTTCATGTTTATTTGGATCTCAGGTATTCGCTTTTTAGGGATATGTTTAAAATTATTAGATTTGGCTTCCATTTGGAATTGAAGTATGACTCAAGGTTAAGAGTGCTATGCACTTGTTCATTGTGGCTTATAATATATCTAGTAGTAGTAAATTAGTTGGATAATTAGGGCTGAATAGAAATTATAAATTTATGGCGCCGCATCTTGATTTCTCAAAATTAATTTGGGTCTTTTAGCGCACCTAGAGCGCTCTACAAAGATACCACCATAAAATGCTCAGGATATGCCCAGGATTCTTGTTTACCACACCATAATCTAGTATTTCAGCAAAAAAAATTGTCCATACTCAACCAATCCTCTCCCGGACCATTGGAGCACTACGAAATTGACCTATGTTTTCTTGTGAAATTGAGCAAATTAAAATCACCTTTTTTTTTTTTTCCACTTTTAAGGGAATTCTGTAGCCAACACAAGTTAAGAAACCTATTGAGTGTTGCTCTATATGAAATCCAATGCATGCACTATATATGGATGCCTTGGAATTTGCGTTGGTACCTTTATACATGCATTTATGGTGGATTTCAAGACATAAACTTACTCCCTGATTGCCCCATTAGCGAAAACAACACGTGTGTATATTAAACATTTAGTACTGAACTTGGCTGGCTTCAAAAGCTAACCCAAATTTATTACCGGTTTGTTATACTGAGATTCTTCGTGAATAAAATTCCATCTAACTTCTATGATGACAAGCTAAATACGCATTTTTATTGACCCTTAAAAAAGGAACAATCCAGCAATTAGTGGTTACGTTAAAGATTCACTCTAAAAAAAAACATGTTAGAAAACATGGTGCGAAGTACTGGTAAGAAAACCCGGGGGTGTCTCAAGTTTAGTTTAAGTCGGAAACGTGCCTCTGCGAGTTGGAAGTAGGCCCAATTATAGATTACCCTTTCTAAAAAAAAAGGACATTAGCTATACCAGATATGCAAATTTTGGGCTAAATTTACACCAAAATTTGCCATTTTTCCTCCAAATTTTTGACATTTTAAGCAAAAACTGCACAATTTTATTTTGACTAATTTCCAACAATTTTTAGAAAAGTTTTTTTTTTTTTTTTAAAAATTGAATAATTTCAAATAAATTTGCGGGGGATGGGGGAAAGGAATTTTGAAGGGAGAAAAAAAACCTGACCCTGTTATACCAAATGTTAATAACAACGGGGTCATGATATACCAGAATGCTGAAACTGAGGACGATGTCTGTGGCACGTCATGTATGGTAATTAGTGTGAGAGGAACATCCCACGGGAAGAAAATAAAAATGTCCGAAACACCTACGGCAAATGGAGTGAATATTTCGAGAGTGTTTTGTATGTGAGATCCTTCGTGGACATCCACATCTGACTTCTGATGCAAGCTCTAAATATATATGTCTTGAACCCTTTAGCTGTTTTAGAAAAATTGAAACATCCAAGTAACTTTCGTTGTGCGTTTAAAGTTTCACTGTAAAAAAAACAATGTAGAAAGTGGTGCGAAAGTAGAAGTAGACGTGTTTAGGTAATAAAAACAGTCAAATCTCTTAAACACTGGGGGGCGTCATTTTTTTTCGCATTTGAAATTTTAAAATCTTTAAGCAGACATAAGTGCAACATGGTATTTAATTTTTCACTGTTTTTACAGTGATGAAATGATATGACGGACCTCATTCGTGCAATGGCGGTCGCACATCATGAACATGGAGAACGGTGACATAGTTTCAGTTTTTAATTGATTTATCGGGATATTTTAATATGTTCACTAAAAAAATGCTTTGTTATTCAAGTACGTAACGCGGCTTTACCCGTATCACCAGGATTTCACAAAACTCCAAAAAACTTAGTTGGAAGGCAAGACGGCATAAAGATCCCGAATGACATTTTGACTTGACTTGCCAATACGTCATCCTACGTCTTTCCAACAGACGAATTTCTGTACCTAATTAAAAAAGTATTGGTATAAAGCTCAATATAACAAGATATGAGGGCAAATAGGTAATGTGTTGTATCTGTTGTATAATCACATACAACTGTGTATATAATTGGACAACTTTCTTTTTTTCCTTCTATGTCCAACGGTAAACATGTCTAAATACTCTTTTATTACTAAACGCTATCCATCAATGAGTTAATAAATATGTTTATTTTTGCCACACGGTCATAAATATAGTAAGAATGTAAAAAATGTGTAAGTATGCTAAACATGATTGTTTCACGCACATCAGATTTTTGGTACCTTTAACTCATCATACAAAAATGGAAAACAAACTTATTTTATCAATTATGTCTTGTGTGTTAATTGTGCATATAGAAGTCACGCTAATACAGTTTACAAAATTTGATATAACTTAAAGCATGTTTGTTGAATTAGGTACATAATAAAATGGTACTGGCCCTCCTTCCTGCCAGAAATTAGAAAGGGGACCGAAAATGAGAGTTTGGCTCCCCAAATGGTCTTCAGCGATAAACATGGATAACGTTTTTAAAAACAAACCCACCTTTTCGTCCATCCCGCCAAGATCACGAAAGGATTTCGTTTAAATGGACTTCGTGATATTTTTTGTTGATAATGGAATTGGCTCCTTGACATTAAAAGAAGCCCCATATTATCATATCACGTATATGAAAGAATTTACAGGCAAATTGATACAAATTGAGTGCATTTTCTTGCATACGTTGTACAATAGCTAAGCCACGACATACAACCCTTCTGGGAGTGATATTATTACAAAATAACTGATTTAAACACAAGCTGTTTGGTTTGTTTTTCGTTGTTCAGGTGAAGAAACACATATAAAAGGGCCTAAACACCAAAAAAAGTGTTTTTACCCCCAACTTTACGGCGCACTTATGCAAAATATGTCGGTGTTCCTTGAAGGGCGATGAACATTTTGAAAGTGCTGTATAAATAGCGGTATTGGGTGGTTAATATTTATATTTTCCAGTGTGTGATGGCTCTAAATTTCTTTAGTATTAATGAGTTTACTAGATTCAACCTGTACTTTTGCCATAGATACAATAAGTACAATTTAGAGCGAATGAATATTGAATATGCTGACGTCTTTTTTAAAATTTGAATTCGTAAAAACATCTCAAGAGAGCGATATCAACCATCGCTCTTCCACAAGCCACTAAATCACATTACTAATTGTGAATTATATCGGTTTTGTATCTATTACCGACATACGTCTTCTTTAGTTGATAAAATATAAATAGGACATGACATAACTGTAGCTGGAATATGGTGAAATGTCTTCTATTAAGGCGGCACATGTAAATCCTAGACAACAAAGCATGTTAACATCACACCGGTTTCCCCAGTTGTTGGGCCCGACTGCCCGCTGCTGCCGTGTCAAAGTCTAATAGGCTTTCTTTCTATTGCACGTACGCATTTATGATGCAATGGTTATTTTTGGAGCTCACAGTGGCTATTGAAGGAATACACAGCCTGATTGTCGCATGGTTGTATCCTGATGAAAAACGAATTTTCAAACCAAATACAAGCCACTATATTGTGTAACGTTAATTTCAGTTAGTTTGTTGATATCTACCTGTTACTGCTGTGCCAGGCGTAGATTAGTTCAGAAAAATGTATTGCAGTCGAAAATTTCCATGTGGTTATGATTGTGAAGATGAAATCATAAACAAAAGTGGTCAAGTTGTCTAAAAATGCAAATTTGCTAAATTTATTCAAAAAAAAAACACTTGAAAGACCATTTAATCATAAACAAGTGTGTGTTTAGATAGAGCATTCACTTGCCTTCAAAATGCAACCAAAACAACAACGATACAGTATACTTATATTGTTGTTACACCCGGAAAAAGAAAACATATTTGATGGTGAAACATTTTTTTTTATTATTTTACCTCATGCAAATTTTTGTTTTGTGTTGTGATATTTGTTATTTGCGGTTCATAACTCCTAAACACCATGTAACACCTTTGATAAAAAACCTTTTCCAGGACACCTTATATATTGAACAATAATTTAAGCTAGAAAAAATCCTAATTGTACTCCAAATTTGGGGTTTTTGCTTAACGGAGCGACTTTCGGCCGTAGATCTGCGCCCCTATTTGGTCAACCCACAATTGCTTAATCTTTGTATAGTATTATTGGTATAAGAGTGAATAAAACGAACTGAACCTCGTCTAATTTTTAAAAACTCACGCGGGTTTAGGTTCGCACCAAATTAGGTCCAGTACCTTGCAAGAACTTTAGACATTTTTCATTAATCTTTGTCTCCTTTTCGAAAAAATTATTAAAATAGGATCAAAGTTAATTGAAACACAGAGAATCTCAAGATTTCTTTTATCGGGAACGAGGAAAGGTTTTCCGTGTTGCAGTCATGACCAAATTACTCCAGCAGTTGCGTTGAGGTCATAACGTCGAATCGTTCAACTGTGTTGCAATAACATGGACAGATGTAAAAAGAATGTGAAGTCTGTACGGGCCGATTATTGAATATCATAGCTCCATTGTTTGCTTGGAGTATTAGTTTGTATATCCGTGATTACTGTATTCTCGAAATCGAATATTGACGTTTTATTAATTTTCTAAATAAATGTAACTCTTTTCTTGTGGGGATACAGTTTCCCCTGATCAAAAGAATATGCTAGGCAAGAAAAAGAAACAAGTTTGTCTCAGAAGGCCGCGCGCATTTGTAAAATTGGTCTTTGCGTATGTTGTGCGATGTTAATTTTCAGGAAAAAAAAGTGTGTTAAAAATTGATTTTTTTTTAAATCTTCCCAATTTCGGTTTAGCATATTTTTCTAAATAAAAAGCGCATTTCGATTTGAATATTTTTCACATTTCTTTGAGACACTTTTTACCTTACATTTACATGAACGAATAAGTTATCTCAAGGTCTGAGTAAGAATATCTAAGTAAAAAGTCCAACCCCCAATTTTTGTATCATGCACGATTAGCCTATTGTTAGAATTTTATGTGCGACAGAAACGTGAGTCTGTAGTGTAAATAGTGAATGTTCATTTGTAATAAGCCAATCTATTCATCAATTCAAAATGACCTCGAATGCTTTATTTAGCAAAATAATTGAGAATTGGTAGTGAGATATCACATTGCACAACAGTGCGCCTATTACATTACTCCGGGAACCCAAAAATAAGGCAAAGTTCTTTCGGTGTCTTTATAATTATGTGTCTGGTGCGGTGTTAAAAAAAAGTCTGCGTACATGCCACCAGACTTGTATTTCAACTATTAAAAAATGGCCCACCGCCCACAGAAATAAAGTGGCATCCTTGTTAATAGAAGAAAGAAAGACATGGATGATGATAAAATTGACAGCAAATGAGCGGAACAAATGCATATTTCTGAAGACATTGAACTATCTGAATGCAACACGTTAACATTACATGGAAGAATATGTAATAAACCTGATGAGTTCCACATGCCAAAAGTCAATCACAATCTTTAGAAAAAAAAGAATTGGAACATCACTACAATTTCCTACATCGCTCACCCGGGCTAGAGTGAGAGACTAAACTCTGTTATCACTCACTTGAAAGTGCTAACCTTCCACCCTTCTACTTAAACTTACCCTTCCCCAACTCCCATTATCAATGTGGGGAGATTTTTTTCAAGTGCGGATTGTTGTACAGTGCTGTTGAAATTATTGTCCTTTAAAAATCAACTTGGCTTGGGAAACATCCTCATTATACACTCCCTAACGGCACCCACGGTTTTGCCAGCTGTCCTATCTTATGCGGCAATAAGGTTGTGCTTTAGTGATTATATAACAGAATTCCAAAAGACAATCAGGCAAAACTGATTTTGGCCGGGTGGGTAACTAACCCACGTAGTATCTTGCATGCACCTGTAATTTGACGCCAAATAGTTTCTTATGGCATTCAATTTGCACAACCGCAAGATATCGGGGGCGAATGTTGTGTTAAAACGGGTGCTCTGGAATTCTTATCCCACACCTACGTATGTTGGCTTGAAACTTCAAAGGTTTCTCGCTTTCATCAACCCTTAAATTTTTCACTTCATTATCAGAATGTGACCATGGTGTCAACCGCTGAACCTGAATTCGGTCATGTCCATGATTTAAGCGGAGACTGAGTACGTATTATCTGAAGAGCTTTCAACAACGACCGTCCAACGTCTAATAGACATGTGAAAACTTTATGTTCTAGACGCACCGTAGTATTCAAATTGGGCAGCTCCCTGTACTCACAGGTTTGCACGAAATGGAGAAAGTGTAAGTGGGTCTAATAGAGGGCGTCGTAATTTAAGAGGAAAGCGGATTGAGGAGCTAAATAGTTATCACCATTATCTCCGTCTGTCTGCCGTCTAACTAGGTTAAGAAGAAGTTCATAAAAGGCATTGAGAAATCCAAAGGCGTTAATAACAGCACTTGTGTCGGTAACGTTGAAAAACGTCTGGGAAGAAGATCAGAGGTGATGTGGTTTGTCCTAACAACCGAAAAAGTCATTGAAGGAAACAGAGAAACGCTGGATGGAGTCATTTCTGCAACAGCAATGCCGTTGTACTGAGGTTAACGTCATGCATATTGTTCGATCTGGTTTGACATCTGGAGGTCTTTTGTACATTGTCCTTATGCTGGAAGAAGAAATACCATAGCATTAAAAGAACTGAGGTAAAAGGGTTCGACAAAATGAAAATGAAAAACCTCTTCTGAGGATAGCCTAATTCTTCCAGCAATTTAACGGTGAAGTTTACAGTATTATATTGGGACAATTGTGTCTGCGACATCTGAATCCTGATCTTCGCTCTTTTTCAAGTGGTAATCCCTATTCAAAGTATGAGCTAGCCAATGCCCCGAACCAGGTGGCTGTCAACCGGCGGTTGGACCGAAAGGCAAAGGTTGGCCCGATTTTCTACTAAAGACCGTCCCGTTGTCCCATCAAACACTATTCTAGGGGAACATGATACTCGCCGTGTGAATACTGTATCGTTTGGCAGCAACAGTTGATATCTTAGCTCTGGAATAGTGTGCGCGAATGAGTGATTGAAACATTACTATAATTAAAAAAGAAGTGCGATTCAAACGAGTGGCAATTACATCTTGACCTTTTGAAACATTCTATTGGACTTTACCAAAGAGGGTCCCTGCGCGCTGCCCTTCCAAAAACGTCTACATTTTTTTCTCTGGCTTCGATCTTTATGCTTCACATAACCTCATTTCTTATAAAATTATATTGCTCATATACAGTGATTAGCATTGCCACACTTTTTTCTGTGTATTCTGGTCATTTACACCCTACCTGACAAGATGAGTGTGGTCCAACTAATGACATGTACCTAGACAAATGAAGTTGATGACTGTTCTGTCCAGAAGCAAAAACATATAGCATATCAGTTATGTAACAAAACTGTCCTAAAGCTTACCCTACTGTAATTCAGCGTGTAATAGTTCAATGTGAAGTTGGACGTTGGATTCATCTAAATGACATAGAGGATTATTTTTGATCTGGCCATTCCGTTTCAAAACTACACTGCAAAAACTGGAGTGTTAAAATTTTAACACCAAGTCGGTGTCAAGCTTGTTGGTGTTAGTTCTGGTGTTGAAATTTAGGCTTTAACACCACTCGGTGTTGCTGCATAATTTTAATTATGGATGTTGGTGTTCTGTTTATGATCTGTTAGAGGCAAGCAGTTACAATAAAAGCAAAAAATAACAAAATCAAGCATTTTCTGCTAAAATATCACATTTGGTGTTAATTAACACCAGTGGTGTCAATTTGGCACCCGGCAGTGTTAAAATTAATTAACACCGACTGTGGTGTAAAATTACACCAACCAGTGTCATCTAACACCAATATTTGTCTTAGAGATTTCCTGAGGAGGGGCCCTCATTTTCAAACAAAATCGTGTTTTTTGCATATACATAATGCTTGTCCATATACTAATCACTGTGTGAAATAGCTAAGATCAAATCGAAGTCCTTCATATAGAAAATCACAACTTGTTATAAAATTCCGGATCCAAAATTTTTGTTATACACAGTATCTTATGGCACTGTACTAATGTTTACTGCAGGAAAACGAAAAATCCGATTCATCTCAAACTTTGGAATTGAGCATTTTAGGTGACTATCTTTAGATCTAGTTGACTATTAATTATTACACAAAAAATGTATATTTTGAAATCTCTGAATCAGCCTTTAATATAACACTAACATGGTGGTATTTAACACCGCAATGGTTTAAGTGTAAAACCAGTGGGTGCAGTCCCCTATTTATTCCAGGATAGAGTTAGCACCCCAGTTTTTGCAGTGTAGACCTATTATAAATTCTTGTCCTATGGTAAAGTAAAGCTGGAAACATACAGTCAATGCTTGACCTTGACAATTATTTGAACTATAGCCAACGCCTTTCCTGAGGTGGATCCCAAGGCGCAGTCCAATGTTATACAATACAATACCCCATATTTACTATTTATCACACTGACATTACTGATATTTGGCTGACCAAAGATCTTCCCTAGTTGCCTCATTCGCAACTGCTGCAAATTCCGGAAGTTGGACAATGGCATTACATGTTGGTCAAACGGCACGCAACACTATAAACACTTGACAAAACAAATAGTGTACCTTTCTTCGTTATACCCATGTCTATTGATGACATCACCGCCGATGGTTCTCGATGGTCTGAACCCGGGAATTTTTTATGATCCGAGTGCAGTTTGTTCTGTCACGTGTCCTGCTCTGAATCTCCTTTTACACATTTATCTTCATGATAGATAGATGACAGGTTCATTTTTAATGTAGTAATGAACAATGCCACCGCCTGAATTTCCTAGATGTATTCTGTATCCAGGAATGTTCCTACAGATTGTCATGTCATTATGAAATGGAAATCAACGGATAATAGTGATGTCTGTCAGTTGCCATGATCTGACAGATCAACGGTTATGATTGAAGACGCAGGCGTCCTGCAGAAAATACATCTGCATAATGTTCAAGCTGTCAAATAGTAGGCACATGTGTAGTTAACATTAATCAGTAAACCTTCATCGATATGATAAGCTGGGGAAACCTTGAAATGAAACTCAATCCGCCAATTAACGAGTTCGCCTTGTTTTGTCAACACAGATCTCGGTGAAGAATACACCAGATAACACATAATACAAAAGGTTAATCATAATTATATAGTATTATATAATAGTAATTATTGCAATAATACGTACTGGATTACTGGACAGGGAAATGACCTTAATGAAATCAAAGCTACCCCAAGTAATACGACTTCAAGTTCACCGTGTACTATGTTCGCAAAACACGATATAAAATAACTAAACGCTAAGCAGCCCGGTAGCGTTGGCTTATAAATTGTTTCGAAGGCAGGTGTTGCGTTTAGTATTATCACCGAATGGACTCTTTAAGTAAATTGATTAATGTGCCCAATTGTTGAAACCTGAACACCTATGATCAATAATCATGGCCAATGTCATATATTTGTTAAATGATCAATAGTACGGTGTTTACCTTTTCAATTGCAGACGATTTTAACAGGAAGGGGTCCAGAAGGATATATGTCTTTAAATATTAAAGGGATGTAATATTTAATACTTTCATTAATAGATTCAAGACTATCCTCTTAACGTCAGGCTTTATTATGTCTAAGCTTAGTCTCCGGCTCCATCTTGGCTACTTCGATGATGATCCATGCCTATTCACGTTGTGTTTCGTGAAAAATGGAGAAATTAATTAGAAATTATTAAAATCCAATGACCATCTTGTTCTTTTAGAGGTACTCTCAGTGATTTGTTAAGTGAGAAAATCGAAAAAAAAAATTATAAAAAAGCAGATTTTTGCATGTATTTGCACAAATATAGGTATCCAAACATACTCTACAAATAATAAGACCGAAAACCACATAATAAGGACAAATTAGATAGTTTCTGTCCGAACGGACACTTCTGCTTTCTTCCCTTTAGTCAATTTTTCCTTCCGAAAAAAATATTTTGACTCTTTTGGTTAGATCACTTAGAGTGCCTTTAATAAAAACTTCTTTTAAAAAAATGAACAAAATGTCACTTTAATTTCTTTTCCAAAATATCAGTGACCAATGGATATACACAGACGCTCGATCAATTGAGGTAATGACATTCAACATGCCGAGTAGAAAAACACTTCAAATTCAATTTCATCTGGGAGTGCAGGGCCATTGTTATTGTCCATGCAGCTGAAAGATTTTCAGGTATTGTCACCTCCCCGATTTGGCTTTTTTAATGACGTAAAGCATTAAATACCTTTTCTCGGTCAGGAATAAATCAATCTTAAGATTCTACTGTGTGTTCAATTCAAGGTGCAAGGAGAGATTTAACAGATGTCCCTAAAAATGAAATCCCTGATTTTGCATTGCTGCAAAGCTTTCCATGAAAAGTTAAGTATTAAGCTGATAATTATTTTATTGAGACAAAAAAATGCGAAATGTCTAATTTCGTATCGGAGCAAATAAGAGATTCAGCCTAAGTCTTATATTGAAATATAAGCAAATTAAAAATCACATTTATCACTTTAAAGGCATTTTCCAAATGCATGGTATAATGAGCGTCTGATCTACATGGAATCAATACATATGACCCAAAATATGGATGCCTGGCAGTCTCTCGTTACACCTTAATAATTTATTTGAAACGGAAACGAAGATGGACAAAAGTCAAAGAAATATTTATTGTCGAGCGTTGACCTAACAAGATTGTACAGAACCGAAATCTGCAACGTATTGCTTAATCCCATTTGTATTCAATTTCCCGTTTAGAAGAATACGAAAATTAATGGTATTCAGCGATCTATAATGCATGCAACACATGTAAATTGGTGCCGTACATACCTGAGGTTAATTAAAAAGCAGCATTTTAAGTTAATGATATAGCAATGTACGTCACAATGAATGTTAAATTACATTAGCTCCATTGTTTGATGGAGTCTATATACATCCATTGGTCACTGCTATTCTGGGAAAAGAAATGAAATGACAGTTTAATTACCGTTACATTCAAGAAAATATCTATTTTTTATTGGAAAACAACCGGTTTATGTGATCTTAATCATTTCTAATTAATTTCACACCAGATTTTGCCTTCATCCGTTGACGTGGCTCCGGAATTTGTTACACAGTTTTGTTTTGTTTTGTTTGTGTTTTTTTTTTGGTATTGGGTTTTGAGCGTTGTTAATGTTTGTAATTTGTACATATATGCAACGCTTTCAGCATCGGTAGGTTAAATAGTGCCACAAAAGACAACACCCACGCAAGCAACAGTACAAACAACAATGCACACACACACATGAACACGAAACAGGGACACACGTATGTATACACGTTTTTTTTTTATCTTTAACCCGTTGAATGCAATGGTCTCTCAGAGATCAAACTTTTTCAGTTTTTTTTTTAAACATAATGGAATGAGTATAAAAATGCATTCAAATGAGAACAAACAAGCCTAGTCTTAGCTCAGTGGTTTTTGAGATGCCTTCCCAAATGACCATAGGTCATTTAGGAAGCCATACAAAAGATACTGACTTAGATGTTGTAACCTAAATAGAATCTACCGGATTTGAAAGGGTTAAGGACATAAAGACATCATTTTGCGTTTTAACATTTAGTATATAATTCTGGAACGTTTTGTCTTGTAGATAATCATCAGTTCTCTAATCAACCACATGCAATGGATATAGCATTAGTTGCCCAATATCTATTTTTTTCGTAGTCTATATACGACCGATGGTTCATTGTTCACGTTAGTCTACTCAAGTTTCCCCATCACACTTTGATTATACGATTTTGTCGTATGCTGCTGTTAATACTAAGCAGACGACCATCAGATTGGCGCCTTTTATTATAATATTTCTATGGCAGATAAATATGTGAATACTAGAGCCCTCATGTACATAATATTTTAAGGTAACGTAATGGCCTGAAATTTGTACTTTTTGACATAGTATATCAGTATGATTTGCTATATTTAGTCATTATGATCAAAGTATTATTTTAAAACATAATTATGCATACGTATATGTGTGTGCGCGGTCGTATTTGTGGGTGTGTGTGTGTGTGTGTGTGTGTGTGTGTGGTTATGTGTATGTGTGTGTTGTATAGCTGTAAATGTATATTTACAGCTATACAACACACACATACACATAACCACACACACATACACAAACGTACAGCTGTAAATGTATATTTGTACTTTTATACAGGCGTATTTTCAGACGTGTATAAAAATGTTCTCTAAGTAAATACACATTATACATCACTATACAAGTCCCTATTATACAAGTACACACACGCACACACAAACACACACGGGTGTACTTGTATGACATTATACTTCCGAGAAGCTAACACAAATTCTTTCGAACAAGGGTCCTCGGAAGTTTATCACAGGTCCTCAGTAGTTTTACAATGCAATAGGCGGTCCTTTTGATGTCTTAAGAGGTATCCATACAAAAATATTATCACAATATCACCAAAACCGAGTACGCAAATATTTGCTAGAAATATATAAATTGCCCTAACTTTTTACTCCCGTGGTACAAATACCCAGGGGAGATATTACACGATAACGCCAGTACTCATCTGCCCTTAACATAAGCTCTTATCATACATTTAATTTCCCCCGTCGTTCCAGGCCAGTCAGCCCTTTGCGTCTTAATGCAAACGCGCCGCCCCGGACAATTTATGGTCCTTGTCAAACACGAACTGATCCGTACAGTGACACGAGCAACAGTCATTTCACCGTTTGCGCTCGATCCAGATGTATCGATGAAAATAATGGGAAAATATATATATCGGAGAATAATGATCATGGTCGCTTCATTTCACCGCAGTATGGACTCCTCGACCTATGCATCTAACCCGTAATGATTATGAAGTGCGCTTTCAGGAACACGTCCAGATGGCAAGTACGGTGTAAATGTGTATAATTATAAATAAGTGTATCAATAGGTTTATTGACAAGTATTTGTATACAAGGATATTGAGGCTATGAGGCTATAAACCAAATTCAGATAAGTCCACCATCTTTGGGTACATGATGTCAACGTAATCAAACTAGTGTACTCTGCGAGTAATTAGTGAAGCGAATGCTCATTAAGACCTTTGTCTATTAAATCCATTAGACTTATTAGTAGAATGCTCATAGACGACTGCGTGTCAACGACGAGAGTGCACTAGTGATTCCCCGATCTTGCCATATGTGTTCATTCTGCCCCGAATACTGAAAATAGGTTTACAGTAATACTATTCATTGGTTATCTGCTCGCTCTGTAACACGGTAAGTAAAATACGCTACAAAATACCAGTATGAGATGTCGACTTTTCAAATGGTCGCATTACATATTATTGCACGAGGGAAAAAATAGCCGCATTATTCTAACAGCTGTATGATTTATTGATCTGCAGGTTAATTGTTTTTTGCTTTATTAGATTTATCTGACATACACATGTGCAATGACTAGATCGTAGAGTCATGATATAACAACAAGTGCATGCATTTGAAACCAAAACTTAAACAGATAGTGGTACTTACAATTTGTAAATTGACCATATGGACCCTTCTTGAAACACGACGTTCTCAAAGATTCCATAGATTTTGTTATGAATGACCTCTAACTCAACTTGTTTTTCATAAATAGAATGGAGCAAATGTATTTGATGGCATACAAAGAATCTAATAGTTTATATTGTAACGCGTTTTCAAGGAAACATTATACTGGTGCCGCTTTTAGAAAAAAACTTCATAAAGTATTTTTATACCGCGCCTTTGACAGCCTTAATGGAGCACTGTATGTCACAATGAATTTGAAGGATCTCCCCAAATATCAATGTAGAACCTTCAAAGGCACAAAGTCTTACGAAAATGGGAGAGCGTGGCCCACTGGTTAGGATATTCGCCTTTGGTGCAGGAGGTCCCCAGTTCAAACTCCGGTAGGGTCACTAGCTTGGATTTAATCGGGTACTAAATTCTGGATTTAATGTGTATAAGAACTATTGAATAAATCTAGAGTTCAGCTCTCCCCGTGTTTGATTTGGACTTGGGCAAATGATCCATGAGAGTATCCCGTCCTTCGGAGGAGACATTAAGCCGTCGGTCCCATGTAAAGAGAGTCATACCTGTACATCACAGTCAGTTTCGAAAAGAGTAGGATGGTAACCCCTGATTGTCCCAAGCCGTCCTGGTCAGTTTCGAGGGATACACCTAGTAGAGTGATTAATCACTGTTGGGTATACCTCTGAGGGCTCATAATAAATAAATAAATAAATAAATAAATAAATAAATAAATAAATATTGCAAGAAATCCAAAGCATTGGCGGAAACTGCCTAAAGGTCATCCGTCAAGGTATGTACAGATTTCTTGGAATTGAACGAAATTCAATATACAAATCCAAAATATTTGAATCCGCCCCACCTCCTTGGAAATTTATCTCAGGATGTGATCATATATACAATCGCTTTATTGATGTTTTCTGTTTGCAATTAAAGGAATACTTGCGTACAAAAAGAAAATATCCCCGTTTTTATGATTTTTAACCTTTACCCATAGAAATACATAAAGAAAGAATCAAAACATGTGTTCTAATGAATAACCCTAGAAAATGTACTTGCTTTCTCTCACACGCCTGCGAGTCGTCTTGCTGTTGCGAACGCATCCGCGTGTCGTCTTATTGTTGCGCGAGTATACGCACTAAAATATCTTGTTCGTCATGCATTATGTTATCAGTAATTCCATTTCCCCTTTTCATTGTCTGATCGGCCGATATTTCTGCAATAATTATGCGAAAACCAATCGATGAAAGAAAACATACCTCGCAAAAGATTCCTACATTCCTAATGTTAAAAAAATCTCTAGATGACCCTGCCAATTTTGCTTTTGAAAAGAGATAATTTTGAGCCAGCATATTTGAGTGACAACATGTGACATCTGTTGTTGCTTTTGTTTTCACGTGCTACTTACTAGTTGTTTATAATACATGTTAAAGCATTTCAACTCGTAAAAAATTATACCAATAATATCACAGTTTGACGCTTTTTTTACAGTGTTGTTTTGACAACGTTTATTCATGAACCACAATAAATATAAAAGCAGTAATAAAACAAAGGAGGCGCGTTGAAGCCAGGCCTAACTAAAGCAGAGATAAACACAAAAATAATACAAAAGACGGAAAAAATCAATGACAATTCTCAAAGAATCAAATAGCCTAAGAAAAAGTAAAACTATTTCAGGACAACACATATCTATAAGGCCCAAACACCAGGTCAAATGTTAATTTGTCTTGTTTTAAGGATTAAAAAAATGGTTTGTCTATGTTCTGACTGTAAGTTACACGAGTATAGCGCTATTAATGTTCACGGTCATCCTGGGGTAAAAATTACCCAATGCCCTATTTGACACTAGTTGTTGAAACTAGTGTTAAATTGTTTGTCTTTTCGCTTAGGATCCAAAAGTTTATATTTTACGGTGTATGGCATTTGGTTGCATAAACAGGTGGCAAATGTAACAAGGGTCTACATATACATGGTCTATGGGAGTCAAATGATTCATTTGACTCCCATAGACCATACATACTGAAACAGGAAATGGATGATGGCCCTGTGTGCAAAATTCTGGGCAAGTCATGGTGACTCCCATAGACATGTATATGTAGACCCTTGTTACATTTGCCACCTGGTTATGCAACCAACTGCCACACACCGTAAAATAATAGGATGACCTTGAACCTTAATAGGGCTACACACGTGTAACTAACTGTTAGTTACACACGTGTAACTAACAGTTAGAACCTAGACAAGCTATACCTTTTTAAATCCTTATAACAAGACAGATACATTTTAAAACACAATTTTACGTGATTTCAAATTTACCTCTGTACTAATTTTACCATCTTAATTTACATTGTTCTCCTAAATGGATTTTTAGGACTTTCAGTATGGTGTTCTGGGACCTTATCGACATCCGCTGTCATGAAATAAATTATGTTTCAATTAGTTCCAAGTTTCTAGTGTAATATATAAAATGTCTAGATTGCCTGGAGTAAAAATTGAAGTACACCAGCCAAATAAAATATCCGAAGTGCTCACAAACCAATGAGGGGCTGAAGTTCAGATTTGCTCCTGAGTTGTACACCAGTTCGTATAACTGGACAGAGAGCTATTTTGCTGTATCTTGTGTGACAAATAATAACAATAAATAAATGATTTGAAAATGTAAACATCCCAAATTACACTTGTAAAATATTTCCTACACAAATCCTTTCTTAACAAATTGTTTCATTATATACCACGTAACCTGACTAACACGTTTCAATAGACGACGTTCGCATGTGCCTTAACATATCGAGAGAAAGTTATTGTTTTTGTTTTTAATGTACTTAATTTTGCTGCTCCGGTTTTTACCTGCTTGCTATTGGAAGTTTTTCATAAACTAATTTTAATGTTTGGTGTTTCGGTATCTATTGGACAATCATTTTCGTTTGGATGTAACCTAATGATGATTTTGTCCTTTCCCCAGTGTGTCATTTTGAGGTCTGGTACTGGAGAAAACCTGCATATTAGTGTATAGGGTAGATTACTTTAGTACCTACAAAAATCTATTAAATGTACTTCAGTAGTCAATAATGCGTAATGCTATGGTGTTGATACTGTTATTCGACGAATGAGAAGTAATAAGCGGATATCAAAGGCCATTGGAAAACCAACACAATAATCAATCGTTTCTGATTGACATTAAATGTATATGTTTTCATCGAGGACAGAACAAACCCTAAATATTTGAATTCGAATGAATTAGCATTTTAACGAGTGATAAACTCAACCAATCTGAGTAATCGGTAGAGTGTTTTGATACTGCAAAGCTAATGTTTCACAGCAGGAGGAACCATATCGTTTTGTCGTGAAGAAAAATGCCACAGATGGTAATAATATATCTCAAATTTATAAAAGAACATTTATGAACATTGAGGCAAAAGTAAGCGGGATCGTTTTTAAATATGTGTTAGTAAATTTCACTTTTATTCTTAGTCAAGTTTAGCATTATTTTTTGAATGAGGACAAATATTTGGACTAGTAAATAAAGATAATACTCTCATAAATATTCTAACACAATATTTTTTTATTTGGTCGTATTACTAAATGTTTGGAATATATTTAAACTAGCTAAAATATCTAAAACTATGTCCTCTACTCTAAATGATATTGGACATGTCAAACATACGCTTTATATGTTTGTCTGTCCAACCCCAAGTTTATACAAGAGCTCACTGGGCCTCAATGCTAAGTATGACATCATATATGTACTTCCGAAACCAGAGCAAGTGTCAGATTGTGTGAAAAAAGCTGTAAAAGATTGTGAAAATATAAATTTGTTTCATGCGTGATAGACGTGTTTCACATCTTCACCCACATTTCGACTCACAAACAAATTGAACCGAAATATGAAGATTTCTATGAACCTGTGTTCACTGGAGCTTAAATGCCATAGCTTTTTCGATTAATGTTTGGAGTAGATATGTTCCAGATTGAATGCTCAGTACATCTGCACTTGCTTGTGATCAACAGAAACTTAATTTCTTGATTTAGTAAGAGATTTAACCTCATTGTGTATGCTCAACAGGACACAGGGAAAGACAAATTTCATGGCCTGCCGCCTTGCATAACACGAGTTCTATTAATTCAAGTTCATATGCACTGCGGTTAGCTTTCTTCATGTTAATATTTTTCGGTGTTCCAACTGTTATTATGCCGTATATTGACAAACAGCTGTGCTATTAAATACATTAAATGCTGACATAATAAATATACTCTTCAACATATCGCATAAGGTACACCTCGTTTTGAGCATAATTACAATGTCAATGCATTACACCTAAGCATGTAACGTAAGGATCTTCCATTAGTCATTTTGTTACGCCTCAGTTCCAAAGATGAATTATTCGAGCAAGAAGACATTGATTATAAGACCCTAAAGTTGTCATTTTGACGTGGGTAACCACAAAGAGGCGATGTATGCGGCGCGTTGTTTTAATCTATTAGCGCATGATTAGTCGTCCGCCGTAAATTAAAATGTCACCAGCATTTTGTTTGATTTGATTAATTTGCTAGATACAAGTTCTAATATTACTAAGTCAACTTGATGGGCCTTAGTCTGGTCATGGTTCATCCACGGTGTATGTGTATCCCTTGTGTTGTCGGCTCATTCAAGCATTGATTTTTAGTGTGACTTTTTAGTCAAGGGGATATCCTTGATTGATTGAGGTAGTTTCGTTGTCACGCCCGTGTAATTCAGCTACACAAAACTCCTCGGCCATTTTGCATGTTTCGTTATGCAAGATACATTATTTAAGCAGGTGGATTAAGTTGCGTATTATCCATTGTTTTATTTCTTTATTATAAACACATGTATAATTATAATAACGTTTCTTAATTTCTCAATTTCAGAAGAAAATTAATCACGTTAACTTATACTAGATTCGAGTACCATGTAGAATATTCACTGTAAGTTACAATATGCTCATCCACCAAGTGCACAGTTCAGTGGGTTGTACTTGTACATACATTGACATGAACTGACCTTGAGTGATCTGGGTATCATATATCATACCCAAAAAACAGGGGGTGTATTTTCTAAATACATTGGTGAATGATAGCTACTGAACTGTGCCAAAGGAATTGAGATTTTACTAGCTCATAGTGACTATTAGGCAAGTGACAAAGGTCATTGGACCTCGACTATTATTTAAAACGAGGTACAAAGGGTTACAATTGTAAGCATTCATTTGTACCCAACTATACAATGGAACTGGCATTTGAGAATTTGTGTATGCCCCTCTGTTGCTCTCAATACCTTCACATAAATGAGAGCTAGCCCAGACAGCATTGGAATATAGTATAATAAGTAGTACCGCTTGGCGTTTATAATATGAAATTGTTTCCGTGAAAAGACGGGAATGTTGTTGTTGTACTAGGATCGTGGAATCAATTGTGACTTTTGATTTGTCTGCAGGCATAGGTAGACTTTTATTAAATTAACATGACTCTTTTGCTGCATTAATATTGAAGCTGTACCTACTCCTTTTCATTCAACATACCGAGATTGATTTATGCCATCCCTATTTTGGTAATCGCGTCGGTTATTCGCTTTTTAGCTTGTGCAAAATTTAAATTATCTATCTCTCCTTCAAAAATGCGGGAAATTTATGTCATCCTGCTCTACTTACCCAATAATGGATGTGTGAGTGTCTGTCGGTCTCTTTTGCTTTGTTCTCTCTCCGGCTTTGTCCTCTTGTCAGTCTCTCATTGTTCTATCTGAAATTACACCTTTGCTCTGCTCCTATTCCCTATGCATATCTAAGGAAGAAGTTCTTATTTAGAAGAGGGAGTGGTCTTGCTTGTCCTAAAGAGTTAATCTAATGAGTGTTAGAGGTTCAAAGTCCGATTTTCTGGAAAGTTAATCTTTTTTATGAGCAATTTAACTTACAGATGAATTGCTACGGTTTTAAAAGATCATGAAATATATGCTTGCGTTGTTTTCAAATAGACTATATTCTGAGATCAAATTTTACTGTTGGATACCTTTTATTTTGTCATCTTGGTATGTTACCGTTCATCAAGAAGGGACTTTTAAACTGAGAAAAAAATAAAAAGTTGTTTTTCTGTGAAGCAAAACGTGTGAGACTAAAAGAGAGAGCGAGAATATTGATGACATGATTGAGAAGTACGACTAAAACGTGTTGAATCGAGTTCGTTATCTGAAAATCTGAAAAACGATGCGAATAGATTAGTGCTGAGATCTTAGGTTGCACTTTACACGAGGTCTATAGTTTGATTCCCAAGCGAGACCTAATTTTAGATAACTGCATGAATAACCTTAAAACCCTTTTTTCGTCCCTTAAGGGTAACAGCAGTATGTCATATCAGAGAAAGCTGCTTTGAAATTGAATTTGACAAATGTTTCCGCTGAAGACTCGCAACCATTTTTCATTAGGAGAAGTTAACATTTTCATTTACTTTATTCGCGTTAACTGAACTCGATATTTACTGTTATTCAAAGCAAGTAAGAGAACAAGATTGTCTAAAATTTGGGCAAGGCAAGAAAGTAACGTTGAAATATTTGTTGTAATTTGCAAATTACATTAATATGATTGTTGTTGTTTTGTTGTTCTTTTCTGTTAACATATGATAAAGTACTTCTGATTACATCAGATGGTACGAGCAAATGCAAATGGTGGTTGGTTTTCCGAAAGTTTCTCTATTATAAACTGCATAACCACGGGTTGATGTAGCATGTCAAAGCCATCCAAAAAGCAAAACATTCGTTTCTGATTTTGGTCTTTAAAAAACAACCGAGCTAGGCAAACAAAGTTCACGATCCATGAACCTAGATGAAGCCTTCGGGAAATAATAGTAATAACGCATATGTGGTCAAATGTAGTGTTTCGTGCACCTCCATATAGTCCATAAGCCAGTTTCTGTACGGGCCTTAAAATTCGAGTTTGTTGCACCCACCTGGTGATTAATTTTCCAATATATCACCTTGAAGGGGGGTGTCCCCCTTACTAGGATTAGGTATGTTTCCGCCCCGAAAAGTTGCACATTAGCGCGTACTGCCTATTTCAAAATGGCCACCATTGTTTTATGAAAAACTGCTATTGTATTTTCATTATAGATAAGAATTTAATCCAGGACTAAACGAAATAAACTTCTACCTTCCTTAAGTGGGCTTAAACATCTTAGTGTCAAGATGGCCGTCTGTAGGAGGCATGTTTTGTTAACTGTACTAAAATCGCCAAATAGATGGGTAAGAATGCGATTAATATTTTTAGAGCACCAAAAAGAGATTCAATGACATTGTGTATTGCGGACATGATCATAACTCATGATGGCGGCGGTTATACCCGCTCCGGGGGACATAAATAAGAAGAAATACACCCCTGCACATCTTTTTCGACATAATAAGAACCATAACGAAAACTTTTGATAACATCTTCCCGCAATTTCTCTCGCACTTCTGGATAATTGCAGACCACTCAACACTAGTGACGCTGGGAAGGAAGCTGATCTAGGCAGTGGAGAAGAGAAGGAGCATGTGGTACAAGGTCAGAAACAAAGATAGCACTTGATGTGGTCGAAAGAAACTATGGTCACCATATTTAAATTTTCCTTCTACATATAGACAACCTTTTCACTTCTTCATAAGCATATTTTTTATTTTTTACTTGGAAACACTTTATGACGTCACTGAGTAGTCCTTAAAAATACAGTCCACATCCATTTATTATGATTTTATTGTAAAGGTTGATATGAGCTGTTGTCTGTCTTCCTATGAACTATTATATAGTCAGTGTAAACTACGTTATATGGCCCAAGTAGTATCCAGCTATAGTAACGCCACTCTCTAGGACAAGTCAATACCCCACTTTAATATGTTTTACATTTTGAAGAATTAGGGTCATTATTAGAAAGTGTTGATTAAAAACGTCGAAAAGATGGTAGGGCTGCTTTTCTTCCTGATTTACGTGCCCCAGAGCGAGTATAATCACCGCCATCTTTAAAAACAAGCCTGTACGTAAAATATAATGTCATAAATTCTTTTTGGAGCTCCCAAAATATCAACCCAGGTTCTTATTTCAACAATTTGCCATTTTAAGTTCATTTAGCAAAATATGCCTCCTTGTGGCGGGCCCCATTGGACGCGTAGATGTTTAAGCCCCTTCAGGCAGTTAAAAACTTGGTTGGTGTAGTCGTGGATAAAATTCTATCTGTAATGCAATATAAGGCGGTTTTCAACAAACAATGGCAGCCATTTTTTAAATGGGCAAGGACACGCTAAACGTGCGCGCTTGTCGGGGGCGGGAAACAGTCCTATAGTCAGGGGGGACATCCCCTGAGGTGATTATATGGGAAATTAATCACGTAATGGGTGCAACGACGGAAAATCTGAGGATGGCAGCTTATGGACTAATAGAACAAATGTAAGTGACTCTTTTTTTGTATTAAATGCTTTGTGTTATGCGAAAGGAAGGAATATATCTCAATAGCACTAGCGCGAATCCGTGTTTGATTAGCGGCCATCTTGAGGGGAAGGCGATCTTTAAACTGTACACCCACTTGATTTGCACCTGGCCAATTCCACTTGTCCAGGTGAGTGCATTGTTTGCCGCCAATGTTGGTCGCTACTCCATATAACCAACAGACATCTGTGGTGTTGAACCTATAGGTTATGGGGCATGTCCTTCTGCTGTTGTTTTGTTGTCTCAATCGGGGGGCTAGGGGAAAACCCACAAGTGTAAATTCATAATAAAGATAAAATCCATATAACCGTCTGTTCCCACAAATATAAAAACGGCCACATTCTTGAAAAAAGAATAAAATTTGCATATTTTAAATGTTTATTAAATTTCCCCAATATCAGTGACTAAGGATACACATAGACTTCAGCAACAATGGAGGTTAAAGAATTCAACACCGGCCGGTATGCCGGTGTAGAAAAACACCTCAGATTCCCTTTCATCTGTGGAGTGCAGGGCCATTGTTACATTTGTACGCGCACTGAATAGATTTCAGTGTTTACCGCTCTCCAATTTAGACTGAGTACTTTTAAGGACAAAATATTAAACCTTCATTACACCAAATAATAAATAAATATTAGTCTATAGTTGCGTGTTCAATTAACTTTGGCCCATGTTTTTCATCATTTATTCGAAAAGGAAGAGAAACGAACAACAAACACATGAGAGAATGTTGCTAGGCAAGGTTGACCTACCAACTGTGGTAGAACCAAAATACCGTAACTTATTGCTTAACTTCATTTCTATTCAATTTTACGCATTTCAGAGAAAATTTAGTGTTCACCGACTATTATAAGGTACACTGGTTAGTTATTGGGAGAGAGGACGGATATTTGTCACTCAACCCGATCGTGGAGGTGATAAACCTGGCTATAACAAGGGCCCCCATACAGAACATCGTAATATCTTTAGCTCCATGGTTTGCCGAAATCTATACATATCCATTGGCTCTGATTATGGGAAGAAAGAAATTGAGGTGAACATTTTATCATTTTTAGACACTGTGGCAGTTAGTGCGGGAACAGACAATTATGTGATTGTTAATATAATTTATTATGAATTTACACTTGTTTTCCCCTTAGCCACTCGATGGGGACAACAGAATTTGTTGACTACCCAGTTGGTTATTTGGTCCACGCCCCATAGTCTAATAACCATTTATACATTTCAGAGTACAGATTGGCTTTATTGACTAAAATCACTGGTATTTGTTGATGTTAAAGGAGACATGTTGTGTGCGGATTGGCCTGCGATAGCCAGCTTCGTTAAATGTCAATGGACACTCTAGATTTATCATGCAACTCTTCCTCTGCGGCTCATTAATATTTTGAACAGCTCAAATTACTTGCAATGTGATACTATGGAAGGCCATCGTGATCAAAACCGGCTTTTAAGAAACGTGCCTATCAATTACCGTTTTGCTGTAATAATGATTTTGCAGGTAAAAAGATCTAGCCAATGATTAATCCCGGGATATAATATGAAATAAAATCTCTCTCTATTATACAATTTTGTCTTGGTCCTGTGCTATACGGAATAAACATTATTTATGGGAATAGTACACGGGAACGTGTATCCAGGAAAAGCCCTTTTATATCTAGGGTAGGAATCGAAGGTGGGCGGTTGGCTGAGTCATTTCACATATGAATTTAGAATGTTTATCTTCGACAAGATAGGGACTTTTGATGTGATAGAGGACGCTATTCTGCATTATGACATGTGCGAGAGTTCAAGATTTGTCCTATTTTCTTGAGAAAATCTGTTTCTTGTATGCAAATGAGACCTTTTAATCGATTGCTCCAGAACAACGCCGGCTCATATGTGCAAATCTTTAAATTTTACCAGAAAACGTGCACACATTTAATATTGTTTGAGGTGGGAAAGACAATGGTTCATTTACTTTGCAAAGGTTTACATGACCCCCACCAGAGTCTAACATAACACCACCAGGTTCTGGTAATAAATATTCATCATAAAATACAATTGAGTAAATATTACTAGAAGAAAAATCACAAATATATCATTTTTGGATGGCTATAGCTGTTTTCGGAAAAATAGATCTTGTGATGAATTTTCCAAGAAGCCATTTCCATTGTCGAAATATATTTCAGAAAAAAATGTTATGCACAAAGGGAAATATTTATGTTATTCTTTCAGGAAAAAAACACATGGAGTTGTTAAAAAGTGAACACAAACACAAAAAGACTAGTTTTGTGTGCATACCTTAGTTTTCACGATCATCAGTGGCTGTTGTGAGGGGTTTCATTATTTGTTACAAAGATGTTACCCGCTAGCAAAAGTACTACTGCGAGCAATGCATGGGTTCCATTTACTGCACGGAAACGGGTGCTTCTTGAGAAGAAGTTATTTTATTTAACCTTCACTCTGTCTTTCCGCCATATTTTACCCGCTTTATACAAATATTCGCCCAAAATAACCCAAATCTGACGTCATACCTACTGCTCATATGGGAAACAATATAATTACACTTAACTGGGGGCTCCAGGAGCCCCCGGGATTTTGCACTGAAAAATATTATTTTTTCAAAACTGTATTTTTTGTAATTGTGTAACTTTATAACACGCTTCCTAAAGTGAAAAAAATTAAAATTGCACCGTTTATTAATAATTATTAAAGGATCTCTGCAGAACCTCCTCCCCAAGTACCCTTAAGAAACAATATCCCACATACACGTGACCTTTGACCTTTCATGGCCACACACATATGTGGACTTATGTTGCTATCATATGCAAATACCGTGGCAAATACTTAATAATAATTAATGCTTCTATATGCCGCCATATAACGTGTAAATGCTTATTATGCTGAAGGAACTTGAAAGTATTTTTCTTGTTCTATATTGAAAGAACTTGAAAATACAAACTTTCAGCAATTTTATACATGCGTAAATGCACGAATTTAAAGGAGTTTCTTGAGGGAAAATCCCATTTCATTTAACTTGGCATCATCTTTCCACCATATTTTACTGTTTTATACGAAAAGTACAAATGATCCCAAATATGACGTCATACCAACTGTTCAATCAGGAAGCAATAATTAATACAGGTTACCCACATCTTTGATCATTAGTGGTTTGAGGACGACCAAAGTTGCATTTAACCATTATGGGGCAAAATCAATGCGTATTATAAATCGAAAGTGTTTTTCCCTTCATCTATAGGGAAACTGCAACCTTTTGTTAATTCCACAAATGCATAGATACACAAGTATAAATGGTTCTTAACGAGAAATGCGATTTCATTTAACCTTCCATTATTAATCTTTCCACCATATATTACATGTTTTATAGGAATAGTCGAAACACTATCAGTGATTTATCCGAAAGAGTAAAATAGTTTAAAGTGAAGGATAAGTTTATAGGATTCTAAGTTGCTTTTTCCAACTGAAGAATTAACCGCCAAGGAAGAAAACGGCAGTGTTCAAAGATACGGATCTCAATTCAATTACGTGTTGTAGTAAGTGTCCGTACGGCCGGCCAGTGGTGACTATAATTTCCGATTTTGTCCTTATTATGTTGCTTCTGGTCCTATCATTTGCAGGGAATGTTCGAATACCTGAACTTCTTACAAACATCCAAAAATCTTATATTTTTGATGATTTTGTTCGATTTCCTACTTTATCAAATCACTGTTTGAGCTTTTAAGGAAATTATTGTTATTATTACGCAAAATAACAATGATTCAAAATCTGACGTCATGCCAACTGTTCAATCAGGAAACAATATTAATATGGGTACCCGCGCCTCCATGTTTATGGAGTTATGAAATAAAACCAGACACAAACGCCCATTATGAAAAGAGGTCAATGACCTCTATTACTACGTGTGGCGTCATACACGACTGCTGGTCAATCTATGAACTTGAACCTCCATATAAATCGTAGTTCTGCCAAACTATATATTTAAGGAAACCTTGTTTTAGGTTCACTAAATTGGTGAAAGTGTTGCCTATTTAGGATATGTTGAAGCGTTGACCCTCTGCATGACCTTAACCTTTGATAATCTAACATTCGGTAAAATAGAATAGTTGTATTTCCCTATAATTTACGAAACACAAGATCGGTATCTTACACCAACGATGGCTCCCTCGGTGCAAATTCTACAGTGTTTTATTAAAACCTGCAACACTTTACACTAGCCACCACAAACTTTAAACAAAATCAGATAATGAGTTTAAAATAATAATAATAATAATAATAATATTAATAAAATGCAACTTCATTAAAAATTAAATTAATCCACTCATTTTTGGATGTGACCCCGAAAGCACGTAACCCCATGATAGTACTGTGCATGTAAGTGCCGTGTGAATGCAAGAAGGTTGATAAGAAGTGCAATAGCTGCCGTGTGATATATCTGTGTGCTGCCATGTATTAGGATAACTCAATTTATCTTTCCTTGAGTCAGTGGCACTTGAAATGGTTCTTCAGGTGACAGTCGCCTGAAGAACCATTTCAAGAACTACTGACCAACGAGTTGGCATTAAAGTAGGATTTATATGGGAATTTCTAACAAATGGCAGCTATTGCACTTACTACCTTCTTGCATTCAATGACGAAATACGATACTGAATACAATCGATTATTCATTGTTACAAAATTCTTGCAAATCGACATGTGTTGGATTAGTTAGATTGTATTTGAATATTGTCTTGAACACCAAATTTTAAACCATTCATTCACTTGGTAATCAATATTTTATCGTGTAAAATGGTGAACGCACCGACGCGTCGGTAAATTCCCTGCAATGTGCTAATAAATGTGTTGGGTAAGAGCTCGTTGGTTTCATCGTAAGCAATCATGACATATTATAGGACGCCGCCTACTGATGTCTTTCTTGCTTAAGAAAAAAATTAATGATGTGATTAATTGAACAAAGAAAAGTTCTAGGAGGACTCCAACTACTAACATAGGGTTTGTGAGTCCTATTGCTTATCCGCTAGACCGTGCAAGCCTATCTGCCAAAAAGCTTGCCTATTTTTAATACAAAATCATTAAACACAAAATAGGTGGTGCGATTTCGTGATATGCTTACAACCTGAAATTCAATATAGTACCATTATCTTTATCAGCTCACTCAATTTTAGGTCGATTATCTCTCATGATGCCATGATGAAACTAAAAGGTTGTAATCCAACCCTTATAGTGTTGGACCTTTCACGGAGCTTAGTGATGACGTATTAGTAACCAGCGTTACCTTATGTCGTCCTAAGATGCATTTTATTACCTTATAAATGATGTGACTTAAATTTGGGTTTAAGAAAATTCTCAAATACAATTATCTTATCCAGAACAAGTTGCTCTGAAAGATATTGTGACAATTAAATCTCGGTTTTACTAAAAATCGTATCTGTTGTCCTGTGTGCGTCAAAAGCTGTTAAAATAGGTTGGGAGATTTTATTGAATTTTAGCCACCTGTTACACCCTAATTTAGTACAAATAGAATGTTCTTATCTATTTCTAGTCCAATTTATGGTGATTAGTATAAAGTACAGCATTTTATTTTTGTTTTGCTTTTGTTGTTATTGTTTGCTTGATGGTTTTTGTTGTTTTTGACACAGTGTATGTATCTTGTGTTTGTTTGTTGTTGTTTTTTTCTGGCCTTTTAAGTCAAAGTGGGTATAGTGCAAGAAATTTAAATAAAATATTGGTTTGATCTCAAAATAATTGCAACAGAAACAATTTTGGTGTTGTTATGCTTAGAAATGATTGGAGAATAACATTTCAAAAATCTAGAAGTATAAATAATGGGGAACATGCATTTGCAGGGAGGCAAGGTTTGTACAGGGAGAAATATAAAGTAGGTGTAATTGGCCATATCCATTTTGGTGACATTTTCAGAATGCTCTTTTGAAAATGGTCCCATATAGTTCCAAAGGACCAGAAAATATAATACTCATTTCACCATCTGGTCACATAATTAGAGATCATCATGTAACAATAGTCTTTATATCCTATGGGTTCATTAATACTTACCATCTAATTTACATACTAGAATGTCAAATGCAGAGCAAATATGCATTTTCTGTTATAGGATATGACCAGACAAACAATTTCAGACTAGTTTCGTCAAAATCGGAGCACTCTGAAACAATTACCCCAGGATGACCTTGAACCGTTATGAGCCTATCCTGAAACTAATGACTGTAGATATTGCAAACTATACCTTTTTTAATCCACATGACCAGATGAATAAGTTGGTGTAGGTTTCAAAACAATTAGACCTGTTTTACTTTTGACCCTTGTAGAAAACGTTCCCCATTGTTGATTTTTCTAGACTTTTGACACATTATTCTGTGATAATTTAGAAGTATATTTTTTTAGAAGGGTTTGGCTCAGTGGTATTTCTAACGCCTTTGCGGGAGGTCCGTGATTCGCGAGACCGGTATTTTTTTCGTCTTTTCTTTAATCTAATCCAGTTTACTTTCTGCTCTGTTGTATCATTTACTTGATCTCGCGTGGCATTGAATTGAGTTTCGCATTCGTCAAGATCTGATGAATCATGCAATAATAGGCCCACACTTCTAAAAAAAAAATGAAATAATTACGGCCCGCTTTGAAACTATTGAAACTAATGGAAAAAACTAACATAGCGCTCGTTCTATGGTATCCAAGTAACCACAGGTCCTCTGCGGTCAGTGGTATTCTCAGCCTAGATAGAGGGAAGGTCAGGGTTCGAGACCTGTATTTTTCGTCTTTATTTAATGCGGTGCTCGCCAGTTCTCCGAGTTCCTATATACTACAATTTGTTAGAATATTCTAACACCAAAATTGTTTCTGTTGCATTTTTTAAGGTAAAAAAAAACAATTTCTTGCACTGGTACATCATGGTTAATCCCCTATTCTGTGTATCTGTCGAATTTGGTTGGACTGGGCGTCGTCCGAATTTTCATAAGGGGGGTGCTGAAGGTGGACAATAGCAAGGTCATGCCAAAAGACAATTTTCACAGCGAATAACAGCAATTAGGTGACCTGGCGACTGACTGTTTGAAAAAGTGACCAGCAAAAAAAAAAGAAGATTAATCCATGTTGAGCCACCTTAGTCCTGCTGTAGGTCCATATGACCTTGCAAAAGAGTCTGCACAAAATATTTTGATGGTTTCTAGGCAGCATTGACCTGCTGATTCCGGATCTTGATGATGCAATTTTGTCATGAAGAATTTGAGCCCATTTTGAGAGAAATCTGAGCATTATAATTGTTTACCCCAGGGTGACCTTGAACCATCTTAAGCCTACTGTGTTAAAAGTAATTGTCCTAGATATAGCAAACTGTACCTTTTTAGAACCAGGCGAATGTGTCTATATACCTTTTTATCTCGTATGAAACATTTACAAATTTGACCTCTGTTAAAGGGATTAGCAGCGATAATGCGAGAGATTAGAAAAAAATGTGGAAATGCATTTTTTAACTTATAAATCGGGGATAAGTGTGTACAATTCCATATAACTGCTCTAATGTAGAAACAAACCACCAAATAGTGAAAAGAATAGAGTATTTCAGGAAATTTGTCATACCGCTCCCGCAAATAGACATACAGCCACGGCATCTCAAAATCTGCACTAAACAGCTAATTGTGGTTTACACCAGCAGAGAATAAACAAAGATCAATAATTGTGTTTGAGGTCAAACTGTATTGGTCATGGTGCACAATACCACGCTGAAAATCTGTGGTATTCACCGGGAAAGGCTTTTTTGATCTCAATTCGGAATTTTGATACGCACGTATAGAAATTACAGAATCAGATAAAAAGTACTGCCTTGTCTTTAATACACGGATTTCAAGCCACACTGCACAGTAAACAAAAATATAAAAATGTGAATTTTGATGATTTTTTTCGATGTTTCGGATTAGCAAATTGCTGCTAATCCCTTTAATTTACCACCTTCCATATCTCAAAAATCTGTAATTTTGGAGGCACTTGTATTAAATTTGCAGTGGATTTACTCACATTCTTAAACAGTACCAGACAATATGTACACGGATCATAAGCCATTAATTAATAGGCTTTTGGATCTTATTACGTTCTGTTTATGAATGCATTTGATTGATAACAAAAATAATGTACGAAGGCTCTTATCGTGCAGTGATGCATTAAGGTTTGTAAGCTTGTGGAGGCTTGGAGTAGATGAATGTACAACATGAAAAACAGGGCTATTGGCTCTGCAAAGCTAGGAGTTAGTCAGCCTATTAATTATAGGGAAACAATCAGTAAGTTCCGATTTCCAGGTTGAAACATTATTGATATTTATTCGCCATATCTTTCACATACGAGTATTTTAAGAGCATAAAGAGGAAGAAAAACATATGGAATTCCTGGGATGTAATTCAGTTACAAGGCTGTTGTTCATGGTAGTAATTTAGAAAAACAGTATATTTTATACATACCCTCCCTCATTTAGTGAGCATGAATATCTGGGTCATTAAAGCAATAACAGCACATTTTTAAAGAGCGCCCCCAATTTTAAAAAATTGATATTTTTGTACAGTTTTGTAGGTAATTGTCTAGGAAACTACACTTGCGAACGAGAACGCTGAAAAATGCGTATTTATCATAAAATAAGCGATTTTGTAATTGGAATTGGGATCCCAGATTGTACTTAACGGCAGAGCTGGAAATGCTAAGTCTATGTAAGTCCATGATGAAATAGTGCCACCTCAAGAAAAAGACCTCTAACTTGACTGCCTGAACCAATAAAACAACTAATGGATGAGCGCAGATATGTACATGGCGCTATTTCCCGGCTTTTTCATATTGGAAGGCCGTTTCCAGCAGCCGTTAAATTATTATCGGAGATCTCTGATATTAATTATTCTAATTACAAAATTCCTTCGTTTGCGACACATAGACATGTTCGAGCTTGCAACGCAACTGTGTAAAAATCTCTATTTTTGAAAAATTGGGGGCGCTCTTCAAAAAATGTGCTATTATTGTTTTAATTTTGAGCTAAGCTTTAGCGTTTAAATGAGGGGAGCTTTTAAACAATAACAGCACATTTTTTGAAGAGCACCTCCAATTTTCCAAACATTTTGAGATTTTTGCACTTACTGTGAATGGTAAAACTCGAACATGTCTATGTGTCGCAAAAGAAGAGATTTTGTATACCGATAATAATTCAGTGGTCAAAGGTCCTTCCAAAATGATATAGCCAGGAAATAACGCCATGTTCGCGTCTACGCTTATCCATTAGTTATTCCGTTATTTAACAATCGGGAATCCTGATTCTAACTTTTAAGCATTACCATTTGCCAGGTATAGTTTATACTAGACAATTACCAACACAACTGCGCAAAAAATATCATATTTTGAAAATTTGGCGCACTCTTTAAAAAATGTGCTGTTTTTGCTTTAATTGCAAACTATCACAACGGCATCGTAGAGTTTACTTGTTTCGTATTAAGAAAGAATAAAAAATATGCAACTGAGCAAGCATTAAGGTCCCAAAGGTAAATGGGTGTGGAATAGGTTGGCGCTACGATCCCAGATTAAAATACAACATTTGTGCAGAAAAAAAAAATACTACAAAAACGGTGGAGTGTGATTCCTGGGAGAAGTTTGCTCCTAAAAGATGGATTATAGCATCAAAAAGACCACCAATTTCAAATCCAAAATCTAGACAATTTACAAATAACTCGATGAAGAATTTACTTTTACCTGTACACCAAGGCTAATTCGGGAATCTCCCATTTCAGTTATAAAAATTTATATTTCAAAACATCACTGTAAAAAAAATTTTAGGATTTAAACACAAAACATGTCACAATTTTATTCACATGTTAAAATCTTACTTCACATCGTAAATATGATACATTGGAAGAATATCAGGAAAGAAAACAATATATGGCATGTGGCATGTCTGAGAGTATCCTAACTCGTTAAACGAACACTGTTTGAGGGCCTTATTTGTTATATAAATCAGTACATCCAGTGCTTTTGTTAAATGATATTTAAAGGCTGACTCAGAGATTTCTGATGAGGGCGCACTCATTTTTCAAACAAATCGTGTTTTTTGCATATACATAATGCCTGTCCATATACTAACCATGGTGTGAAATACTATGCTCAAATCGAAGTCCTTAATATAGAAAATCACAACTTTGTTATAAAATTCCGGATCCGGAATTTTTGTTATACATTGTATCCTAAGGCACTGTTATACTGTGCATAAGTGTGTACTGTATGGAAACGGAAGATCCGATTCATCTCTAACTTTGGAATTAAGCATTTTAGGTGACTATCTTTAGTTTTAGATGACTATTATTAATTACTACACAAAATAATTATATTCCAAAAATTTCTGAGTCAGCCTTTAATACATATTTTTGGTAGGCACTTGTTGTAAATGACGGCGCCACAGGGAGGGGGATTCTCTCCCAAATTTGAGCCTTGTCCCAGTTGTTTCCCCCATCCCAGTAAAATATTTTTTTAATCCCAAATCACCACCTTTAGAACAAAAATGGCATAAATTTCATGATTTTTGCACCCCAGAAATTCGCTTTACCCCTCCATCCCCTAAAATTGTGGTTCCTCCATTGCTTTCACCAGTGCTCGAGATGCATGATTCTCATGCCTGCTAATAACTGTCTCAAAAAGCCATTTCTGTGATTTCACCATGGTCAATAAAATTCGTAAAAGAGCAGTAACAAAAACATTTAAATATCAAACATTTATAAAAATTAATGCAAAATTTATATAGAATATTTTTAAAAGTAATTGCAAAATTGCTGTTAACTAGAAATGTATTAATGAAGTAATAATAATATTTTTTGGTTGTTTTGGAGTTGTAGTAGTTTAAAAATAGTCATCTCGAACTAAAGTAGTTACCTAAAATGCTTAATTCCAAAGTTAGGATGATCGGATCTTCGTTTTCTGCAGTAAACATATGAAGTATAACAGTTGCCATAGGATACCGTGTATAACAAAATTCCGGCTCCAGTTTATAAAAAGTTGTGCTTTTCTATATGAACGACTTCTATTGAGCTTAGTTATTTAACACAGGTGATTAGTATAGGAAAAGCATTATGCATTATGCAAAAAAACACGATTTGTTTGAAAAATGAGTACGCCCTCATCGGGAAATCTCTGAGTCAGCCTCTAATATTTTGGTACTCTTCTTGCCTTAAAAAGGAAATGTGAACAACTTCTGGAAAAATGTATCATACATATTCTATCATCATAATGCCGAACTGAATTTGAATGCAATAAATATACAGCCTGTCTAAAAAATGGTACAATCAGAAAAAAATTGTTAAATATGCAATTTCAAAATCTTACTTGGCATAATATTAAAGAACAAAGGCCGGGCTTTCCAATATTGTTTGTTTCATCTTATTTGCTTTTGTCGATTTAGAGATATAATCAGTTTAGTGCGATACACCGAAATCGATTTTGTGCCACTTTTATGCATGTGCACAGTTGTTTAAAAAAAAAAAAAAAAAAAAATTAAATTCAATTGAGATGAGGATACCATAAGAACGCAAGGCGTGTGAATTATAGCACCCTGATAAAATTACGTTATTGTTTACAAGTTAATTAATGATAGACGAAAAATTTCTAATTACCTAATAAAGGGACAAAAAAAAAACATAATTGGGCTAATAAAACATTTAAAAAACGAAAACAGAATTGAACAATCAAACGTAACTAAGCAAATAAACGAAAGGTGCAGATGGACAGACCATACAAAACAAAACATTTGACAGCTGTATAGTCTCAAGGAGAATCTGAACTGTATTGATCGATGATTTGATTTTTCAGGCTTTTTTTGAACATGACAAGAGAGGAACAATTTTTAAGTTTATGATGTAGGGAATTCCAAAGCAATGCAATATTTTGGTTCTGTTCTTGCCTTAAAAAGGAAATGTGAACAACTTCTGGAAAAATGTATCATACATATTCTATTATCATAATGCCGAACTGAATTTGAATGCAATAAATATACAACCTGTCTAAAAAATAGTTCAATCAGAAAAAAAATTGTTAAATATGCAATTTCAAAATCTTACTTGGCATAATATTAAAGAACAAAGGCCGGGCTTTCCAATATTGTTTGTTTCATCTTATTTGCTTTTGTCGATTTAGAGATATAATCAGTTTAGTGCGATACACCGAAATCGATTTTGTGCCACTTTTATGCATGTGCACAGTTGTTTAAAAAAAAAAAAAAAAAAAAATTAAATTCAATTGAGATGAGGATACCATAAGAACGCAAGGCGTGTGAATTATAGCACCCTGATAAAATTACGTTATTGTTTACAAGTTAATTAATGATAGACGAAAAATTTCTAATTACCTAATAAAGGGACAAAAAAAAAACATAATTGGGCTAATAAAACATTTAAAAAACGAAAACAGAATTGAACAATCAAACGTAACTAAGCAAATAAACGAAAGGTGCAGATGGACAGACCATACAAAACAAAACATTTGACAGCTGTATAGTCTCAAGGAGAATCTGAACTGTATTGATCGATGATTTGATTTTTCAGGCTTTTTTTGAACATGACAAGAGAGGAACAATTTTTAAGTTTATGATGTAGGGAATTCCAAAGCAATGCAATATTTTGGTTCTGTTCTTGCCTTAAAAAGGAAATGTGAACAACTTCTGGAAAAATGTATCATACATATTCTATTATCATAATGCCGAACTGAATTTGAATGCAATAAATATACAACCTGTCTAAAAAATAGTTCAATCAGAAAAAAAATTGTTAAATATGCAATTTCAAAATCTTACTTGGCATAATATTAAAGAACAAAGGCCGGGCTTTCCAATATTGTTTGTTTCATCTTATTTGCTTTTGTCGATTTAGAGATATAATCAGTTTAGTGCGATACACCGAAATCGATTTTGTGCCACTTTTATGCATGTGCACAGTTGTTTGTACTGTGCGATGCTTTCTTGAAGCTCACAAAATATAGCAATTTGGCAAAAGAAACAAAACACAGATTAAAGTACACAAAGGAAGTCTAGTTTTCTGGACACAAGCTTTAATAGCCAACATAATAAGTTCAATGATAATATTTTTCTTTTCGTAAATAACAAACAAATACAACTATCCATTGCACGTTCCAATGAAATGGGGAGTTTATTTATTACAAAATTGGTTTCTGTTGAAATCATACAAGAAGGAATGTAATTGCAACCAAAATAAACACTCCAAATCCAAAATATTGCACTAGCTTTGTGCATTAACTAATTGTTGAAGTTAATCAAAATATGAATTAGAAAGCCAAGTATCAAGGTGTCGGTAGGACTTTGTGTTTCATGATACTTCAAGCCCATAAAAACTCCCTCCTTTAATGTAATTGGAGGTTGCTGTACGGTCATGATTCTCTTCTAACAAACGACAGTATGTCGAATGTTATACACTTTATCTTAAAGCCAGAACTTACTGAAGATTTATGTAACCGCTTTCACTTCTTTTAAAGTTTCTTTATTAGGCAATGAGGCCAAAGCGAAAAAGATGCTCGGATAAGAACCAATGTGGCGCACCCTTGGGAAGTACATAATTTTTTTCTAAAAAAGGAATTTTTCTAAAATTATAGAAATCAGTTCTACGCGTGTTCTCACGTCTATTATGTGCACATTCTCTAGAAAATGAATTAAATGTCATCTCAATTTTTGCCCTGAGTAACTACCGGATGTACACCATGATTCATTGACTCCAGCAAATAATGGGGCTATTGATAAGTAAATCCGCTCTGTATGTAGAAGACCAAACACTTCACAGATTCCTTTTTCATCTGGAACTGCAGAACCATTGTCATTATCCATGCAACTGAAAAGATTGCAGGTGTTATACCATCACCCTGATTTAGATTAAGTTATTTTTCATGACGTGGAACACATATTATCTGTCCTCTTTCACGAAGAAATAAAGTTAGAGATTCTACTGTGTAACTTTGACCCTATATTTCATCCTTTATTCGAAAGGGAAACGAAGATGAACAAAGCTCATGAGAAAAAAGTTGTTTGGCAAACTGTGACCTAACATCTTTGTGCAGCCACGTAACCCCATTTTTTATGCAATTTATTGCGTTATTAGCAGAAATCGAAGATCATTCACCTATATGAAAGGCAGGTAAACCGGTACCGAACAAACTTTTAAATTGAATAGAAAAGAGGTTCTATATTAATATGATTAAGTTATGGGTGATGGTTCTGCACCAGGATGTTAGGTCATAGCGTGCCAGTCAAAATTTCTTTCATGATTTTTGCTCATCTTCGTTTCCTTTTTGAATAAATGATGAAATATACGATCAAAGTTATTGAACTCCCAGCAGAAGTTTGAGTTTTATTTTCTTCGTGAATAAGGCTATTACTCAATCTAAATAGAGCGGTGATAACAACTCAAAAGCTTTCAACGTCATGGACAATAACAATGACTTTGCAGTCCCAGAGAATCCGAAGTCCGTTGTCCTATTCATAACGGGCGGTTTCATTTATCAATAGCACCATTATTTGCTGGAGTCAGTGGAACGTGGTGTACATCCCTTGGTCCCTGATATTCAAGGGAAAAAAGGAGATGACATTTAATTCATTTTCAAGAAAATGTGCACTTACTAGATGTGAGAACATGCGTAGAATTGATTTTGACAATTTTAGACAATTTATTTAGGCAAAATTATGTACTTCCCAGGGGTGCGTCACCTTTGTAAACGCTATGAGATCTACCCGCTAGCCTATATGAAATTAATCATTTTTTGAAGAATTTCAAATCGTTTCAAATGTGAATAACTTATGTCTAACTAATTCTTTCACCGTTTTCATTCAATCAAAAAGTGGCACAAACTCGATTTATGTCTTCCGCAGTAAACTGGAGTTATCTCTCGATGGAAACAAGTAAATGAGATGAAACAAAAATTGTTCGAAAGCCTGATCCTTTTTCTTTAATGTGATGAACAAAAGGACTTAATGTTGAGATTTAATATTGAAAAAAAAAATCGATTTTCGATTGTACCATTTTTTAGACAGGCTGTATTAATTAGCAAATAAACTTAAACCTATACAATGCAGGCTTCACTGGAACTGAGTTAAGAACTTTAGCCCCTTTGAAACTCGGTCACATATAAGGACACGACTGATTACGATCAGTCCCGACCAAACGCCCATGTGTGAACACATCCCGATTAGAGTCTGTTGGAGCCAAACGTCTTGACTTCAGAGTGCTAGAGATCAACTGGTGTAGATTTCAAGTCTAATTTTAGAAACTGTTTAATACATCCATTAAGATGGTCACTGCATTGATCAACACAAATGCAGCGACCTGAGGTCTGTTAAACAACGTGCCATTACAATTTGCTGCTTCTCTCAACATTTAATCACTAACAACCCTCACCCTTACTGCAATGTGCAATTCAGTTATTTTCAAGAACCAATATGTTTTTCTGAAAGGCTTCATCTTCCTGAAATAGCTTAATTTCCATTAGTTTGTGTTATTTTTTAAATCCTTGGTCCGTTTGAGATTTCGTGACAACAATTCCCACCACAGGTCTTTAGCAAGCGGCTACATCCGCGTTTGTGACATTACACACCACAAAGAAACAAACACAAGTAAGTGTTCAAGAATAAAATAAGTAGACAATACTTACAGAATAACAAATCAGTGTGAATTAGCATGTAAATGAAATTGTACATCTAATATTTTCTGCATTCCCATCCATCTTTGCATTTAATTTGTTTCAATATCATAAATAAAACGTTTTAATCGCTTTCTCTATCTCTGATTTGCTAGCCAAAGTGCATACAATTTTAAAGAAATTACCCTCTCAAAAATGCCTTCCTGAATTTTTTTTTCATCGATGAAAAGAGCTGATCTATGCAAAAAATAGTTTGCAATGCTCTTGTAGTACCTTCATAGTATTCAATCATTTTCTTTCTGCGTCCGTATTATAGCAGAATTCATCATGTTGAAGGCATCGCCCGTGTGTGATTTCAGATCTTGTATAATTTTCTCCCTTGTTTTTCCCCCAGTGCTTTTTAAATGCCCCAGTTTGTTACGACCATATTTACAGATTTTTCTATATACAATGTTGAGAAAAAGAAAGTCCTTTTGAACCAGGAAAAATGAAGCATTTAGGTACAAAAAATGCACGGTTTCCATAATGTCTAAACAACCTTCAAAATGTAATTATTCTTTTTTAATTTAATTGAATATCCAAACCGCATGCAGAACAGCATAATTAATGACAATATTCTCAGACATATGGGACATATCTTTATCCGATTCTTGTTTATTGTCACTGAATTGCCAACAACTCGTTTTGTAATCTTTCAGAGTTGGGGGATCATATACATTTGAAAGAGAAAAATTCTCTTACGAATCATAATACCTAGAAGGAATAGAAACGCATGTGCCTCATTCCGGTCGCATTCTGTGTAACGTTTAATTATTTATTTTCCGAATTTGGAGGATCTGCTAGTGAGTAGAAACACTTTTGGGTTATTCCATTTTTTTGATTGTATTCGGACCTTACTTTTTTTTGCATGATTTCTCCTCCGGAGCTATAAACCACATGCTTTTACAAATTAGGTTGCCTTTCATCACTAGTACTATTAGAGATAAGGCCCGTTGTTAAGTTAGCGAGTTCTGTAGTACTTTTCAAAATCATAATTGTTAAATATCAACAAACCTGATATCGAAGTCAACAAAACCTTTTTAACTCTTTTGTTTGTTTTTTTTTAGTTTTAAAAAAAAAGTTGTGACCTTGTGTTTCATGAACGCCAGGCCTGTATTAGTGTAAGAAACCATGTCAGCCGTATCTTTAGCGTCGATCCCTGGTTTACCTTTCTGTTTTTCCTTCCCCATGTCATTCGGCGGTCTCCAAGCATATCTCTCAAATTTCACTCATAAAATGCTAAAAAAGCGAGATAATACCACCCCTGCGATAAACATATTCTAGAATTTCTTCTATCCTAACCAATTCGACCACGCAAACATATACCTGAATATAACGTTTGTTTTTTTATTATAATTTCATTCTTATTAGGGTACCTCTGACCTCTGACCTGAAAAAAGGAACTGTAACCCTAACCCTAACGTCCTTGTTGTGCTTTCTAAGCCTTATGAAGGGGTAAAAGGATAAAAGCTAAAGAAGACCGGACGTCCCTGGCGAGTTTTCGACCTGGGGGCCCTCTGGCGCAACCATTCCCCTGCGATTTCAAATGCCCATGTTGGTACGATGACGTCCTATACCAGAATACAATTGTTCTTTATTAATAACTTCAATTCTTAGGGTACCTCTGACCTGGAAAAGGAACTGCTTACCCATATAATAATCACATACATTTATAATGCGCCCTTTTTTCCAACGGGAACAAAAATGAACAAACTGTTTTAATAAATTGAAAGTAACCTTATGCTCGAGACCCGAACCAATAAACCCCCTAATCAATGAGAAACGGTTACATTTTTCGCCTCTCGTTGTATCATGGCCCCCGCTTTTTCCGGAATGGCCTACAAGCTAAAATATGGACTACTTACGGTTTTCCCCGACCTTATTTTTGTATAGAAACTTTACATACCTTTTTGCAAATACACGCAATACCGCTCCCACATTAAACATTGGTTTGGAATTTATGAAATTATGAAACCCGAATTGTTGTTTATACTGGTAAGGCGGCTTTAGAGAGGCATTTTGATTCCTTCGGATACCGGCCAATTCAACAGTTTTACTGTGTTGAGTTGTCGGCAGACAACCCATTGTAATGCGCCAATCATTTGACAGACGGTTAGCGTATTTTTTCCCATAGAGACTCTGGTTGTACATTTATCTCTGTTCGTTTTACCTGTCTAGGATTAAGGCAAGTGGAAAAGTACTCTCCATCTGGCTTCGATGCGACACAGCTCAAGTTCTTTAAGGCAGCCTGGAAGCAACTCCGTTTCTTCTGTCTGGGCTCATCAATTCAATTAGTAATATTGATGATTATCGACACCTATTTTTGGCCAGCATTATGACTATTAATTTTGCACGGTACTCTCATACTTTTGCATTTAAAAATGGATAAATTTTATATTTGAAGTTTTCTCCTCGTGGAACACGAAGATTTCTTGTGTAATTTTGTCATCTATGTAGTAATCTTATGGTTCTGGTTGTTAACAAATCTTTCAAAAACGCTTGACATTTATCAGCCACTGGGGTAATTGGTATAGAATTCTCGGATTACGTAGCACTTTGAGCATATTTTCTATTTATCAGCAAATGTCATTGAAAATACACACCCCGTAACGGTTTAGCATATGATGGAAACCGCGGAGACGCCACATGTTTGCTATAATATGTTCTTTAAAAAAGAGCCAGTGGAGGGTACATGTGTTTGTAAACAAAGATTAAATATTCACACAAAATATTAAGCACTGCGATGGTTTTTTTTCTAGGATTTATTCAAGAAAAAAATTGTAATTTAAAGTAGTGTCCCCCGCTAATAATATAAATAGAATAACTATCGTACTTTTTACAAAATAAAAGTCAAATATCTTTGTAAGTGTCAATAATAGTAAAATGATTTTTAATTATTTTACTATTATTGACTTAAAAAGTCTATTTCAGTCTATTTTATGCGCTCGACTGGTTCCATTGGCGGTCTTCGTTTAATAGTTGGTGTCATTGACCAACGATTTGTAGCATCTGATGTAAATGTGTTGTCATCTTGTTTTCCACTTAGTCAAAACGATGACTAATCCATGAAAAAAATCATAAAAATGACTTGAAGAAAATCAAAAGCTGACATTTTCATTTATGTCTGACTTGTAAATATTGAGGAGGGGGGAAGGGGAGCATCGATCACTTTACACGTATTCTACAGAACATCAATTTTGTGTTGCTTAATTCCCAGTTTCGTAAGAGGGGCCAACCTTCTTGTATCCTAACAAATGTTTCTTTTGGTTTGTTCCATAAGTAAAATTTGTAAAATATATTCATATTTGGACTATTTATAGTTATCGTGCCGAAATATAATATTGCAAAATGCCTTAATTTCTCGAGAAATATATTTTTTCGTGGATTTAGCTAGTGGCTTCAATTCGCTATATACAATTAATTATCCCAAATTAAATTTCTTTTGTTTGATATTTGACGAAAGAGTGATTAGATTCGGGAAAATTGAAAATTGCCGCCATTTGCGAAAAATTCTTTCCGCGAAAATGTGTATGACTTCCTTGAAATTCCTTCCATATGAAATCCCTAATTATACCACCTACAAAAAATTGTCGCAGTTTTTGAGAGAGAAAACAAAATCAACCAGCTACGGTGAAATGTTTCCAATATGTTTCAAAACCTCACCTTACTTTGCTGCATTCATTTCAAATTGTAAGCTACCTTCGCATTTTTAGTAAATGGTCAGGAAAAACTTTCTGCATAATTATTGTACACTTTAAATGTAAACGGGTGAAAATTTCATTCCCAAAAGAGTGAAACTCTTTTAAACCACTCCAAAATGAGTGATTTGTACTTAAAAAGGTTGAATTTCCACTCAAGAAGAGTAAAAATCACTCCAAAAAGAGATTTCCACTCGTTTGAAGAGTTAAACGAAGGACAACACTTTTGGGGAGTGAAACGAAGAACAGCACGAAAACGAGTGGAAATCCAGTCTTTTTGAGTAGGAATTCACTCTTTTTAAGTACAAAGCACTCATTTTGGTGTGGTTTAAAAGAGTTTCACACTTTTGGGAGTGAAATTTTCACTCGTTTACATTAAGAGAGTATTCAAATGATTTTTCCTGTTTTTCATGATAGAAATATTTACCCGCGTGCATGGATGGTCACATGGTGAATTACCGCAACATGAACTAGATGTTGTAGGATTTTATTTTTTTTCAGGGTGCTTGATAGTTCTTTCTTTAATTGAAAATCATTTGTGTTCAACCAGAGGGAGACAGACAAAGGGAAAGAGAGCGACAGACAGCGGAAGAGTGGGACAAAACACATGAAGATGAACAGACAGGCACCCATACAATTAAGCTGCGAAAAAGAGGAAACGGTATCATGCTTTCCATGTGTGTATGAAAGAAAAGGCCAAGAGAATAATATATTTTCTTCCTTAATAGCTCAGTAAAATGTGTATCATTACGAATAGATGGTTTAATCATTACGGGCGGACAAATTTGAGCTGCTTTTACCTTCTAAAATCAACTAGGGCCTGTAGGTTGGCATAGTGCACTATAAATCATCGCGTATTTTAATGTCTTTATTTTAGATTAGTTCCATACGATTTAGGTACAATGTCAAGACAAACCATACAACATCAACATATACCATTTCATGTCAGCCTGAGCATTTTCCTTGTGGTTCAAACATTCCATTTATTCTTGGCCTTCTTCTCATCTCCTCTTTCCTCACATTTCACGTGTGCAGCTTTCAGTTTTATTTGTTAAGGGTACATCATACACATGTAGCTCTTTGCCTTTTGGTACCCCTTATCGAAATTCTTTGGCAGATTCTGAAGGAGAATGGTTTATACGGACTCTATTACTTTTACAAACGTGGTAGCAAAAAAATCACCCAATGCTGGGTATTATATCAAAACACACCTTTGTGAACAGTATTTATTCAAGTTGTGTAATTATGAACCCCAAATGAGAAACGATGTACCCAACTTCTTCTTATCGTGTCCAAACACTGTTGGTCTCAAAATATGATCAGCCAGAGATGGGTACACAACGTCTGGCTGCTTCACTGAATTCCGCAAGGTCTTGTTTGTGAATGTTTGCTCCAACAGTGGGCGACCAAGAGGTGTTCCTTGTCTGTGGTGCTGTCAAACAACCACAGGCTAGTATCAATGATCTGCTTCAGATAGCCCCACTTCTGCAAGGAACCTTTGATCGGCCAGTTAGGTTCTCAATCTATTGAGCATCGCCATTCAGCCCTGAGGAGTCAGCTCCATGTAGGAGATGCTCGCCAGGTTCAATACCGATAGATGTACTTTGGTTGATGGCAAGTCTTTATTTCCACAGGCGACTCTCTTTACCTCCTAGAGACTGTTTCAATGGGTTGGAATTGCTTAAGAAACTTCTATGGATTAAGGCGGTTGGCAGCAGAATCTGTCAAGACATAGGGTGCTTCACATTGGATCACTGGCAGCTGAGCTCATCTTGCATGCTCGCTACGCTGCGACGGATGTCTGGTGGATCTGGATCTGGATGAAGCAATTCTTGCTAGGATAAGTTTTCGTTGATGTTGGACGGAGGCATCCTGTGATAAAGCCGGCAGGAGCATTTAACGCTGGATCAAAGCTTCTTGGGGCATGTTTTGATCTTTCCCATACAGGGCAGGTATTACTCTGACCATGAGTAGCACAGGGCAAGCCCGTCGATCTTAGGGTATGTGGGCGAGACCCATCTGGTGCCAGTGGCGGTTTGTTCAAGATGTTATGCGTGAACAGTACTTGACTCTTGCTTCTCGATGTGGGTCTTATAGAGAGAGGCGGCCCAAGGTAACGCCTAGGTAGACAGGGTTATCACAGTGCTCCAGGGGAGTTCCAGACCAGTGGTAAACTTTAAGCTGACGTTTGGCTTCAGGTTGCGTCGATGGAAAGCACACACCTGTGTCTTCGATGGATTTGCACCGTAGGTGGTTTTCTCATAATAGGAGTGGTTCATCCAAAAGCTTTTGGAGAGTCTCTTTGCAAAACTGTGAAGTCGGCATCTTGTGCACTAATTCCAAGATCGTTGCATAAATAAAACGACAGGTTTCCTGCACTCCTAGGTTGTCGTTGGTATATATATTGAAACAGGAGAGGTGAAGCAACACTCCCTGTGGTGACAATTTTTAGCCATTTTTATTGGGGGGGAAGGGGGGGGGGGGGGGGGGAGGAGGGGTGGGGGGTTGGTTTTTTAAGGGGGGGGGGCGGTGGAAAAGGGGGGGGGAAAAAAATAAAAAAAGTAAAAAAAGGGGAGGGGGGGCGGGAGGGGGAGGAGGGGTGGTGGGGGGGAGGGGGGGCGGGGGGTGGGGGAGGTAGGGGAGGGGGGGGGGGGGGGGGTGGGGGGGGGGGGGGGGGGGGGGGGGGGGGGGGTGAGGGGGGGGGGGGGGGGAGGAGGGGGGGGGGGGGTGAGGGGCAGGGGTTTTTTTGTGTGTGTATTTAGTTTTGTGGTGATTGTTCTTTTTAATTTTTGTTGGTGGTGTTATGTGTGTATTGTTTTTTTTTTTTCGAGTTTTTGTTGCTTTTTTGTTTGTTTTTGATTATTTTTTTTTTTTTATTTTTTTTTTTTGTTATTTTGTTTTTTTTTTAATATTTAGAAAAATTTTTTATTTTTTTTTTTTTTTTTTTTTTTTTTTTTTTTTTTTATTTTTTTTTTTTAATTTTTTTATTTTTTTTTTTTTTTTTTTTTTTTTTTTTTATTTCTTGAGCCTAAGCCATCGGCTCTTCGTCGTTCCTAGCTGAACAAAGAAACATCCTGTTGCCAGCAATCCTCGGATAAGTCAGTCAAGCGGATGTTGTCCTTGGTAATTTCCAGGATCTTATGGAGAAAGGCTATGTGAATTAACAGGGTCGTATGCTGCGATTGGTCGACGAACACAGCTCCGTTTACCATACCCTTCTCGAAACCATCCTCAAGTGTTGAGTTAGGTTGAGCACTTGGGCTTGTTGTTGATTTGCCTCGGCCGGAAACTGCTTGTTCTGGTATGAGGTGTCGTCTATCACAGGTGCGCTGCGATTGAGCAGGGAGGCGTTACAAAGACTTGAGGTATGCTAAGGAAGTGATTATGGTCTGTAAGATCTTGGGGATGGATGGATCTTTCCCATGTTTAGGAGTGCCATAACATGTGCTTTCTCCAGATCTTTTGGGAACCTGGGAATAAGGGGCAGCAATGTATGAGCTCAAGAAGCCATTCCTTTGATACTGGGTCAAGATTTTTAGTTGCTCAGTAGAGATGTGTCAAGGCCTACGGTTTCCTGGTGAAGTTTAGCAATACGGATTCAATTCGCCCATGTTGAAGGGCGAGTGAAACCAGGGTCACCATATACCTCTTATGCGTCAGTTTGATCTTCTTGGGTTTCTTGCTGCACTTGCCATTAAAAGCAGTGGTGGGCAACTTGGTTGGGTGTGACATTTGGATGATGTGAGGTTAGGTGTTGTTGGATCCCCTCGGAGCTTTCGGCTGGTTAGACCATGCTTTCTTGCCTTTATGGGTCATATCGGTGGATTCGATTTAAAGCGTGTTGCCAGGTGTTGTTGTTCCTGGGAGGATCCTCTCCGAAAAAACTTCCTCCCGTTAGCCAGTAGTTTCAGCCGAAAAAGGATTCAGCTTCCATAACATGGTTGAATCCTATTGATATTCTTTGCACATTCCTTGGAAAGGACTGGTATGTATTCCGTCCGACAGCTTCTGCGGTAGAATTCGATGCAGTCTGTTGACTAGTGGGCAAATTAAATTTGTATATTTTTCTTTTTTTAATTGTTAATTTAAGTTTGTTTCAAACAAAGTTCATCAGTGGAATCCTTGCAGTCTGCTTTCCTGGAGTTAAAGCGGCGCTTAAAAGGCACTTTGTTTGGTCTACTGCAGCGTGGACTTGGATAACGATTTATCGATGTGATGTTTGTGGACAGAATCCAGACAATTGCTACAAAGAGTTAGGATGTTTTGCTAACATTAGATTAGATCAGGGGTTGTAACCTCTCTTCAAAACGAGGCACTATGAAATGATGATGCGCCGCTTGCGTCGGAAGGCGACGTAGATGTTGACTGTTCTATCCATTCTTCGACAGCTTGGCCCGTATTGTTAGTTTCATTGTAGCCCCATTGGGTGCTATGGCTGTTGAAGTCGCCAAGAAGAAGTGACGAAGTTTGGTGAATTCCCAGGGTTGAGTTAAGGGTGCTCGAAGTCTACTGATGGAGGGTTGTAGGACCAGATGTAACTATGGACAGAGCTAAGCTCAATGCTGAGGAATTCGATGTTGTTATCATCAGACTGAGGTTGCTTACTTCGGTGCTGTTTCACACTATAGCACTTCCGTTAGTGTCGATGTGCGTCTCGCGGTGGCATAGGGACCATCTGGTATGGTTGGGCGGTGGTTATGATTCCGCTGTGGAGTTTCCTGCAGACACGGACATCGCAATGGAGATTGTTACACACATCAGCACTGATGGTACTTTTTGCATTGGAAAAACCTTCCACATTCATGACGCTATCGTCCAAGGAAGACCTTTAGAAAAGGACTGCGTGATGGGTATAGTCAGATATGGGCTATCCTAAGAAATGATGTTATGGGAAAACAGTGTTTGGGTTGTAAGAGATTAGTTCGCAATTCGCTTCGCAGTTTTTAACTTTGCTTCGCTTTCGACAGTTTAACAGGGGAGACCCACAAGACGGTTCTCTACTTCTCCCCCAACTAAAGTACAACTTGTACCCAACCGTTAGGTGGTTCCTACGTTACCAGGGTTAGATTAAGATATTACCTAACCGTTTGAAACGAGTTTTTCAGTTATCCGTTAGGATAATTATTAACCCCAAATGAGGTAAAACACTTAACAAATAAGGTACCAAATTGTACCCAACCGTTAGGGGGTTCCCGGGGGGGCCACTTGTATTTAAAGTGGATATGATGCGTGAACAAGAAAACGCGTTGTAAAAAAGGGTTTTTTGTTTTTTTCCCCAAAGGCCGATGTAGCGAGTACATAGTTGGGGTGTAAAAACAGAAAAATATGGAAAAAAAAGGGTATGTTTTTTCTTAACCATGAAATTGTTCGTTATATCTATTAAGCAGGGATCAACATCATCCAAAATATTGTAATCGGAAGTTGGGAAGTAAAGTAAAGAAGATAATAAAAAGGTATGTTTACGATTCCACTGTACTGCGTACTTGTTGATTTTGGGTTTTGGCCCGAATTCATGCTCAAGGACCAGGTATTCAACTCGTCTCATAGGGGCGCTCTTCATTATTGGTGTGCGCTTTATCCGTTAATGTTTATATTGAAAGTATTACAAAAAGAACGACATTCTTGCGGCTCGGTGCGTTTTGGCCGTGTGTCTGTGGGGCGCTCGTCTTGTATCTAAAGGTCGTGGTTTCGAATCCACTCCAGGAACAAAATTAGTGTACGATTTTATTGTATTTTAGAGTTGGAGAATTGGAATATAAAAACATTCAGAGTTGTGGATGAAGTAGAAAAGTTAGAAAAATATTGAATAGCTGCCTTTGAGATAATAAGACTGTTCCTGGTCCTGGCCGCATGAATTCGTGCCAAAATCTCCGACGTGGCGTACTTTTGAGGTATCACAAACAGATAAAAATACTGTTTAGGGTATGTTTTGCTGATTTTTAGTCGGTGAAAATAGTGTAGGTGCATTTTGAAAGTGATGTTCACGCCATATATCCACCTTTGAATACAGTGGCCCACGTCGGTGGTTAGTAACCATGTTTTGACTTAAGATATTACCTAAAGTGTAACCGATATTTTTCAGGTATAAAATTTCATAAATTCATACCAATATTAATTACTGCGCGAGTTTGTGCATGTTGTGTTAAAAGCTTTAGACTGGTGAATTTATGAAATAGGCCCCCAAACCAAAAAAAAGTAATTGCAAGGAACAAAGGTTTTAAACAGAATTGGGATTAGTTGACATTTGGAATAACAAACTAAAAATTAAGAAAATTTCCAATAGGAAAGCCAGTGGAATAGGGGGCCAGATTTACAACATGCGTCAGAATATGGAATATGGTCCATAATATTAATAACGTTTCAACGATTAAAAAGGATAGTTTGCACTAATTGGGGGTTCGTGTAGTTCGGTAGTTATAAGGAAAAACGTCTCAAAATGAGTTAAAATTTCAAATCCATTGATGTTCTAAAAATGAGTCAAATTGTTCGTCTAATTGTACATAATAAAATGCCACGACTACATTGTCTATGATATATGTTTTGTAATTAGAAGGCAAATATGGCGTTGGTTGCATTGGGCCGACGGGAACAAGAGCAAAGCGTCGGAAAGGTACATAGTAAACTTAAAACACAGATCAGTTTTTCATTTTCTGATTGTTATTATGATTGCTGAACAATTTTAGACCAGTTGAAACAAAAATCGGGGACCATTTTTAAAATCTTACCCCAGAACGAACCTTGAACTCTTTTAATCCATTCCCATTATAACAAAACTATAAGTCAGTTTTGATTGTTAGCAATAGCTAAATAAAATGGCATCTATTTTAACACAATTTGAACAATTTCCATTGTAGAGAGTCCTTAAAATTTTACTTGTTATTCCTGATATCCAATACACCAAACGCAAGTTTAAACCCAACCCCAAATAATTGCAACAAAAGGTTTTTAAACAGAAGTTGCGTTATTAGTTACATTTTGGAATAGACAAAACTAAAAAACCTAAGAAAACTTCCACCCGGAAAGCAGTGAATAGGGGGAGCAAGGTTTTACACATGCGCTCACAAATAAGAGATAAATGTCATAAATAATCACGTTTCAACTATGTTAAAAGTTATAGTTGTGCCTATCTGGGGAATTGGCGCAGTTCGATCAGTTATAGGAAAACGCTTCAAAGTCACATGGGGTTTTAAAATTTCAAATCCATGGATTGTTCTCTAAAAATAGTTGTCAAGTTTTTGTATAGTTGTAATACTCGTCTTGTAACATCACATACATACATGTTCTATATATCTTGTTTGTAAATTAGAAGCAAAATATGACAAGGTTGTATTGGGCCTACGGGAGATGAGATTAAAGCAAGGTCGGAAAGTAAATTATTGAACTTAACCACACCAGATTCCGTTTTCTCATTTTCTTATTGTTTGTTAGCCCTGGTAACAATTTTAGACCAGTTGAAACAAATCAGACCATTATTGTTCCAATCTTACCCCAGGACGGACCTGAAGTCTTTGCATTCCCATTATAACAAAACTATACTAAGTCAGTTGTGAAGCTTAGCAATTAGCCTAAATAAAGGTTTATTATAATTTTAAATTTTCTCATTGTAGAGATTTCCTTAAATTTTTACTACGTTATTCCTGATATCAAATACTACCAAACGCAATTATAAAACCTATTGTTGCATTTTTGGGATCAAAACATAAATTTACCCGTCTAATTAACATTTGCCCTGTGCGATATAAGGCACCGGACATTAGTTCAACTAGAAAGTGGATATTCTTGGCAAATACTACTGTATATTGTTATGTTATCACAGGCAATTCATCAGGAAATCAACATCAAAAGTATTGTTCTTTTTGTGAATATTAATTAATGACCCAAAACATGAAGGAATTCGAAGATTCCTACCCTAATATCTGAAAAAAGTACGGAAAAGAGCTTGAATCGTGTATCTATCCATCTTATGGATAAAATCTGTACCAATATTGATAACATTTCACGTGCCCTTAAATGCTACAATTTTGCACTCTATTTAGGCGACTATTTAGGCTTTAGCCAAAGGGCATCTGTTTTAGAATGTCTCTTTTCATGTACGTGCACACAGTATTATTGTCTATCCTATATCCAGGACAGATGTTCTCTTGTAGTGTATAAAGTCTTTCGTGCTTCTGCTTATTTCAGATAATGCTGCCATTCTTAAAGGACATTTTGTTCCTTCAAACTTATTTAAAGACCTGTGCACCACCTATCAATTAACCCCTTAGGCAAAGGGGATCAATATGAAATTGACAGGGGTATGCGACAGGAAAATGTGAATCGACAAGCCAAAATGTAAGATTGGTCAAATCTGCCAATATGGAGCTTTAAATATTGCCAAATTGCAACTTTTCATGAGGAAGGTTGTCAATATGGAACATTTAAAGCTGAAAAGTGGCAAGGTCTTAGAGATTAACATATTGGCTAACCAAAATTGAAATACTGCAATCATATAATAAAATGTTGTAACAATGTGACGAATTTGTTCGTAAAGATAAAATACCTGAATCATGTCAATGCATTGAATACAAAGTGGTAGCGTACCAGAATGTTACAAATAAGTGGTTAAAGCTCTGCGTACCCGTCCCCCATTGCGGCTCAACGTGTTCAATGCTCCTTTCATTCACCCTTCTCTGATAGTTTGCCTAGCCTAGTTTGCCTGGTTCCCTAGCCTCATGTTCTCACGACACTTTCTAAACAAATAGCAACTAAGATGAGCATTTCCAGTTTTTAACATTCCCAATGCTGCCGTCATGCTAGATCTAAGAATTCGAAGAAGGGAGTAAGCTCTCATGAATCTTGCGCAATATATTTGACCAGATATCCCAGCGCTATTATTATGCTAAGTCATGCCGAATTTCAGACTGAGTTATTATCAGATATAATGGTCGTCTCGCTAAAAGACATGAAGCTCATAAGCAAAACATTACCGATACACATTCTCCATTACATGTAAATAAGTAATACCTTCGGGCTATTAATTCAGCCTAATAGTTCATAAAACAACGTTTAAATCATATTTAATGGGTTTAAAATATACCTACAATATCATAAACACGGTAATGTCATAAAATGTAGGCAAGCATAAATTGGCGAGCATTTGATCACGTTGTTTTGTTCATATGTTGATCGAATAACACTATACTTACTGTATGTACATAAATATAGTGCTTAATGAGATTGTCATTTGCAGAGCTGCCTGTGTTGTTTGTACTCGAGCCACAAGTGTACGGTACCTAGCCAGAACACGACTTGCTCTATAAAGGTCAAAAGGCACCCTACTCCACTAATCACCATTAGAAGCTTACAGATTAAAGGAGAGTGTTACATTAAAGCGGGATTGACAAGATTTTAATGAACGTATCACTGCCCTGTCGGTTTCAAATTCAATTAACTGAAATAGATGATCATAGTATTGGTAATTGTATTACTTAGTCATTGTTAGTGGGTTGGGTAAACTTTCGTGTTTGTTTGATTTGTTCCCACGTATTTAAGTGATCGTTAAATGACAATTCATCATATTTTTTAGTTATCTTCATGTAGCAGCCAAAAAAAAAGCCGCAGTTAAATCTTAAATAAAGGCACGCATGGATGTAATTATTGGAAACTCGTTGCACCGCCATTTTGTTTAAACTTTGGCAAATATTTCCGACCTTATACGGTGTCGTATTAATTGATAATAACCTTGTGGTTTAGGCTAGCGTTATTGCTCTATTCATCACGGTGTAGTGATCAAATTGATTTATGAAATTAGTTCATTTACCTGGTTGTTATGGAAATGATAGTTTACCGGAACAAATGAGCTCTATGCTATTGGAGTTTTAATTAACTGCCTTCAAACACAACTGCACTCTATTTGTCTAAGGGTGTTTTCATTGATGTTTACAATAGGTTTGTTTACCTGATCAGGTACCTCTACAACATTACCTCTACAGCCACCAAAATCATCACCGTCATCATGATCATCATCATGATCATCATCATGATCATGATCATCATCATCATCATCATCAACAACAACAACAACATCGTCATTGTCATCGTCATCGTCTTGTCGTTGCCTTCGTCATGGTCATCATCATCATTATACTTCGTCCGGCCTGAACTCAGGAGTGATTATATAGCTCTCTCGCAGCTATTGTGCATGCGTATCGCGCACGCAGACTCTGCACGCGCGCGATTACAGCTGCGGCTTACTGCGATTCACATAAAATACTGCGTGAAAGCTATGACGTCACTCCTTAGTTCAGGCCGGACGAAGTATATCATCGTCATCATCATTTCCATCATCATCAGCGCCTAAAATGACGTCATTATCATCATCAGCGTCCTTATTGTCATACAGATGTCATCATTTTAGTTATTTTATAATATCAACTACTCATAACCCAGTCTGTATAATCCAATGCAATCTCTGGATTGTTTGTTTGTTTGTTTTTTTGATAAATCTGGATAGAATTATGCATCTAATAGAAGTATGTATTTCAAAGGTGAAAAGCATTTACAACGAAGTTTGTTAGCACTGATCCAAACAAAAATTCAAGAAGGGTTATTTTGTTTGATCAAAGTCATTCAATAATGAAATCGATATATATTTGTATCCTCAGTTTTAAAAAAAATTGAACATGCACAAATCATTATGATACGGTTTATAATACAAACAAACCATCACAGTAACAATATCCTGTCATACAAATTTGCTTTAATTTGAATGTTACCATCATATCTGTGTTAATGTCACTGCGATATCATAAAAAAACCTGCTAATGATGTACGGAAAGGTGATTTTGATATGTCTATAACATTCAGCTGAAAATGGAGGATACGCATTTAATTCATAGCTAATGACATGGATTGCGTTCAACTAATTACTATAATTACAATTTGCAGCTGCATTCGCTTTTATTTGCCCACTAACATATTTGTTAATTGTCTTCACCGTAGTCACCTTGGTGGCCTTTTGACCCAATTGAAGACTCATCCAGTCCCGTTGCGAAGACCTGTTTATTTCTGCATAGTGTTTCTATGATCTCTGCTAGATCTCCTACTAGATTTAGAGAATAAACGTATCATTTTGGGAACCGTACTCTTTACGACGAATTGAAACCAAGGCGATGCCATTATTTTAAGTGGAAGAACTCAGCCTCCGACCTCGTTCTTCCACTAAAAATATTGGCATCGCCGGTTTCAATTCGTCGTAAAGAGAGTACCGATTCCCAAAATAATACCTTTATTCTCATTTTATAATTCAAGGTAATATTTAACCTAATTTCGCGATCATTATGGCTTATTTATACAGCAAGAAAAGACTGCCAATATCCAGTGAGAACAAATGAACGCAAAGAACATACGCAATAAGACGCAACTTTGGCACTAAAACGCAGTATGACGCAAGCGCATCAACCTCCAAATAATATCAATACGCAGCGCGTAATAATACCAGGTCTAAATTGCTAATTAATTCCAGACAGGAACCAATGAAAATGCGTAGAATCCAATAGCTGTTTTAAGAATTAAGAGTGCTTTTTTATATGCAAGCTCTCCGGCCCTTTTTAAGGATACAATTCGCTTTTTGCGAAATTGGCGTGTAGAGCCTCGAACTGGCATCAATATATGAATGGAAGTATTCATACAATAGTTCGATTCTCTGTACACAAAACCATTGCCCTTACAAGAGGTGAAAGCATTGTTTTTTCCACTGCCAGTTCGAGGGTAATGGGAGATTCCCGATTTTAACTACAGTATGTAGTATGATCGTCTAGGTTTGATAAGTCTCAAAAATCGAAATTGTATCGATTTTTGCTAATTTTATAATTTTTTTTTAACTCAAAAGGGAAATGTGAGAATTTGTTGAGACTGATTCTCTTATTTCAGAGCAATATCAGAGATTTGGTTTGTTATGTTTCGTCAGATATCACAGATCAATGCAATATTATTTTGAAATCAGTTTATTCATAGCTAATCCATACATTGTTGGGATCAACAATAACTTTACTAAAGTTACTAAAGTACTAAAACTTATATGTAATAATAAAAAGAGTATGTGCATACCGTAGAGAATATGTAAGAACCTACATAGGCCCCACAGGTGATTAAGATTGCTTGTAGCTTCCTGTGAAATAAGCTGCCCTTTGAAGTTCTGGCGAACTGAATTTCGATATAATATCGATCTGTTTACATAGTTAGCTGGACCAAGATGTTCACATTAAACATGATAAATATTAACAACATAAAAATATATAAATTTGGCTTTCAGGCGGTCGTACATCCTACTAATCTGAATTGTATGCTGGGAGAAGCCTTAGTGCATTGTAGCTAGGAATAATGGTAGAGTATAATCGCATAGTTCGTTTGGTAGATAATGTATTAGCTAGATTTGTTCTTGGTTTTCAACTTTTTTATTTTACTAATATTTTCATACACATATAGCAACCAATCAATGACATACATTTGATTTTCAGAATTAAATAATTCAAAATTCAAAACCAAAATATAATGACAAACGACGGATTATGGCTTATCTAATTAAACGTGTTTCATAATCACCTAACTCTAAACGTATAGTGTGAAAATTAACTCTTTTATGGAGTACCTACAGTGATCACACACTGGAGTGAGATCTGATTCTTTTGAGAGGAATTTCAGTTCCTTTTCATACTTCACTGCAGAACAAGTGTTAATATCTAAACGTTAAATGGTGTTTATTGCGTTTATTAAAAATGTTATATGAGTTACAACAACGAATTTGGTGTAAGTATTAGCAAATTCAATTAATATGCTATAATAACTTCATTACGTCTTGTGTCTTCTTTGGATTCGTTTCGCGTTTGGAAAGTACTTCGACCCTATCATCACTAAACATATGGATTCTAAATAGATAATCAAACGCGTCGACTGTATCGTTGGTTAGCAATAGGTTACCAATATTTCACACGCGATTTTGTATTTTGTGTGCGATATTTGCATGTGATTCCTTGGGGTGGTTTCGAAGGTCTATGTTTCCAAAAAGGTCAAATTTTAACTTATATTAAATATTCATATTTTGTGTTAAAAACAACAATAACCTATGCAAATATTTCATACCAATCGTTTTTCGTAAGCCTATGCAAATCATATTTGTTTATACATCTATTTAAAATCAGTTAGACTTTAGCAACACGTGTTATCGTAATGTTGATTGTTACGGTTGGTATCGAGTGGAAGCACAACCCTTAAATTTCAATGAAAAATTGTTCGGCACTTCTATCATAGAACCCAGACGTAATCCAACCCCGCCCCCATTTTTGAAGCATTTATTTTTTATGCTGGGTTTAATAATCAGTAGTTTATAGTATGCTGCCAATTATGGTTCCGTCTGCCCGACACTAGAAGCTATTATAGTTATATTTCAGTAAGGTATTAAGCCCTATGTCACACTCATGAATTCAGTAATTTTTGATTGTGAGAATCGTAAATATGAAAGAATAGCATATAAACAAAATGAAATTGCAGTAGTATGGCCGTAAACTCTTTGCACACAAGGTCATTTTTTATATAATTTCAAAAACCCAGTGCAGTTTATGCTTTCTGGAAAATGGCGTTTAGAATTACTCCGCTAAGGACAAGTAATCCCAATCTGGACATGAAAATTCGGCTCATTTGAATATACTTGTCAGGTTAATTTCAAGTACAATTGCTTTGTAACACATTTTTCTGTCAAAAATGTGAAGTTCGTGGACTCCAAGGTAACTCCGGTAGCCAAATCGTTAAGGTGAAGAATACACTACACCCACGTGGAAAGGTTTCGTATGCTACGACATGTTGGAACATGCCCAGCGTAAATTTCCGTTGAAGTAAAGGACGCCACCAATTGGTAAAATCTACTTAACACCATTTTGGACGATAATTTTGCATATTCAACACACCAGTTGAATTGGTTTCTGTTTGCTTGGTGATATTTTGCATATTTGTAAAACTTCAAATTAAATCGCGATTATTTAACTTGTTTAATTATTTAAAAAAAGGGGGAAGATGGAGTACAATTTATGGCATGTGTCAAACGCATTAAGACGAAAGTAAAACGCCCACCTCATCCCAACACCCTACTGAGGCGTCCAGAAATAGCCATCACACACGCAACATGTACTCGTCCCTGTCTGACGCCCCTGGGAGCTGACTGGGGTGTTTTGCTCGTGCAAAAATTGCAGTACCCGTCCGGTCGAACAAGATTTTTTGGTCAATTACAACAACACATTGGTGTTATACGATCTGAGACATTCGTTTGTTTCTTCATAAGAGTGCGTTGCATAGATGTGATATAGCCACGTAGCTTAACACTATCTCTTGTGAATAAAATGTTTACAATTTGACAGAAATACTATAAAAGATAACAAACTGTAAGAAGGAAGTGTCATGTCATAGTAAACACGTTAATGTAGTCTTGACTACAGTATGTTACAATAAATCCATAAGATGAATCACGGTTCCTTTACACTCTATTCCGTTTTTAGTTGTCAAGCTGCGCTGATTGATAATATCATAAGAGACGTGATATAAGCAAGTCGCATCTTTTACTTAGAAGTTAATATATTCTATTAAACAACATGAGAGTTGTGAGATATTACACTTTTTTGTGATCGATTTTGATCGCTTTGCTGATGTGATAACTTTAATACCAGATCGTCGTAATTATGACGACGATCACCATGATGAAACGTTGCTAACGTTGCCTTTTCTCATCTATTTTATTAAGTTATTTGTTTCTCTGTCTTTGGTATCCGTCATTGGTAATTGGTACTTCAAGTAACCACGATTGTGATGATTTTATTGATATCCTGAAATCTCATTAATTAATCAAAAGATTCTCATCACTTTTCCTGACCAAGAATGTTTCTCAAATTTTGACCAAAACTTCATTACATATTACTTTAATTAGTAGAGTGGAGCAATTGTGAAAAGACATATTCCACAGAGTTCCAAAAGAACAACAGAATGTTGAAAGACGTAGAAGCTTATCAATTCTTCGAAAATTACCTACCATAGATTTGAAACAGGGTTCGTTTACTTAACCACATTATTGATGACAGCATTGATTAATGATATCTGAAGTTGTGGCCAACAGAATGACAATTATTATATTGATCATGATCATGTGATGATAATGATGATGTTCGAAATCTTTCTCATGGTCTTCATCGAGATCATCTTCATCATGGTCAAGGTCATGACCCTGATCACGATGATGCTGATTATCCTCAACATTATCTCATAATCATCATCGTGGTCGTCGGTTCGTCTTGATCATAATAACCATCATCGTTGTCATAGTCGTCGTGGTCCTTAATGGTCATCATTATGCAATCCTGATCCTGATAAAAGGGACTCGACAATGATCACGATGACGACGATGATAAAGGCAATGACGACGACGATTTTGGTGCTGATAATGATGGCGATGGTGATTAATGATGGCGTTAATGATGAATATGATGATATGATGATCATCGTCATTATTAGCATCATCATGATCAAAATGATCTGGACCATGATGATGATGATGATGATCATCATCATCATCATCATCATCATCATCATCTTCATCTTCATCTTCATCTTCTTCTTCTTCTTCTTCATCTTCATCTTCATCTTCTTCTTCAACTTCGTCTTTTTGTTGATAATGCCTTTCATCGTCATGTTGTTGGTAGTGACTTTATGACAATAGTGTACTCTAACCAAAACGATTTCGGCATGTTTCTCACATTTGTTTCGTTGTTTCTTTCGTTCTACAGGTCCATTCAACAAGATGGATAGTAAAGAACCAATAAACTGATTCAACCGACATAAAGGATATAAATACGTGATGTTTATGCTCAATAAGTAGGATGCCTTCAATGGAAATATAATATCTGCTTCATACTGGATACTAATTCACCGGCAGTGAACGAGATATTTGAAACAAGTGAAATAATTACCAATTTCTTAAAGAAACAGAGAGCTGTGGATTATTACTAGTACTTGTGTTTTGACTATGCAAAGTTTTGTCTCACGTTGGCGGCGATGTTGCCTTCTGCATGTTTGCGGCAGAATGCAAGAGGAAACCATGCACGGCACAAAAATAGTTCCATTGGAGCTAAAGAGTGACGATACGACATAATGGTGAAATAATTTAGAAAACAATGCCTAAACGACTACTTCCAATACTACATGGCGAGGCTAAATAAATTTCATTGCAAATTGGAGTAGTTGGGGTAAATTATTAAGAATGTCGGTTGTAATGGTCTCGCCTGCCGACAACCGTGCCCGTGTGGATTCCACGGAGCCTGAGGACACCAAGGCACGGGTACGGGTTGTGTCAACCGCCACTTCAACAGTTGCATCAGCGCCCTCTGTTGGTCCTGCAAGGGCGGAGCTCGGAACAGGTATAGAACGCCATCGAGCTGGCGGTTGGACACCACTTCTCGACACTAAACAGAACGTCGGAGAGGAATACGAACTACAGGCGCGGGATGGGTCCTCTACGGATCCCCCAAAGGCAGTTTCCCAAACAGGATTACTCAGCCCGCCACCGCCAAGTATATCAGTACCTCCACCTCCACCTCCACAACGACGATCCACTGGTTCCTCAGCAAATGAAGGTTGTACAAAACGTATCAAATCGGCATCCAGCAGTAGGTCACATTTATATAGCTCGTCACACTTCCACGAGCCTTTCTTTGGAGAAGGCAATCGCTTTATCACCCTGGCGCACCGTTCGGCTATCGTGAACGGAGCCATTCCCCGGTTTAGCCCACTGCAACTGCGTGCTGATACACATTTGTCTTCTGACATGAAAGGAAATGGCACTACGGACGGTCTTAAGAGCAGTGGGGGTGTTGGACCTCTACAAATGGGCAAAAAGAAGTCGCACCCAAACCATTCAGCGACAAGTTATCGCCTATCTAGGAGAAAGATGTTATTTGACCGAAGGAAACAGATTAGTGACTATGCTCTTGTTATTGCAATGTTTGGAATAGTAGTCATGATAGTGGAGACGGAATTATCCTGGTTTTCATACGGCAAGGTAACGTATTTAAAAAAATCGCAATAATAACATGTGTAAAACAAGATACAAATCCACTGCTTGTATTGATTGCTTAGGTGCGAACGCAATCTCCCACCTCTGTCTACCAATACACATTGGCCTTGGCCCACGCACTACTGACTGCCATATCACAATAACTATAATCATGGCGAATGCTGAAATTATTATCTTTGGCATGCATTTACGTTCACAGGGAAACCCACACGGCCGTTTTATGCTTTCTGCATAATTGAGCCTGCACGGCCACCAGGCACTCAAGCATGGCTTACTTTCCTTGCTTTTATTAACATTTTGGAAGAAAGCTTAAAGCCGAGCATTTTGTGCAGTGCGTGAGTGTCATTATCAGCATCTTAACAGTGCTGCTTGGAATAAGATACCTTGTAATCTTCTTTACGCTTGTATGGCTTTCTCATCTTCAGTAGCTAGCAATATCACCAATTATCAAGACCCGGAAGTGAGACCTTTCAAGTGGTAGCCATGCTGTTTTTTCATTTAGCATGTATTGACTGCTTGTTCAGGGGAATTGGGGCCGAACCAAGGGGCAAAACATGATATTCCTCTACACTCTCACTTACCTACCTCACTTAATGCAGGGCAAAGCAAAATACTTCAACACTCAGCAAAACCAAAAAAAAAACAACCAATATCTATTCCATAAACCATCAAATCCTACAAACAATTCAAAGAACTTTAAAGACAATCTGATAAAACAACAGAAAAATACGTCACTGCTGATCATGTTGATGTAACATTAACCAACCATTAATAATAATAACAATAAAAAATGGTACTGAATTTAATAAATATGAATGGACCCTAAATCAAGGAATAGTTTGTTTCATCAGGAACTTTCAAAAATCATATAAACATGAGTTTTATAATCTATAATTCATTAGTGCAAGTGTTACTGAAAGTAAATATATGAACCTGAAATTAAGTAATACTTTTAGTTGAATCTTGAATCTTGAAATAGTTCAAACATGACTTACTTTCTTGGAGTTTGTTAATACAAAACACTAAATATAAATAAAATAATGTATATGAGATCATTAGCAAACACAGAATGAATATGTAAAGAGTATCTGAATAATGAATTCCAAATGATATTTAGATACTACTGCCATTTTGGTTTCTACCTTATTTATATTTCTCATTATTTCACAAAGGTCGGTTCATCGTGAAGTTTTTCAGCATGTAATACACAAAATGACACAGGCAACATCATAATAACAGAGCTTTAGTTCATAAGTCTAATCAAAATTGGTTACCAATTAAAGCTATATTCGTATATCGTTTTGGACATCTTACCTTTAATATTGATCAAACTCGTTGAGTAATTAAAATATTATGAGGTCGAATGGCATTCATGGTCATTTCACCGCCCAATTCGGTGGTTACCTGACTGCCGTTGACGAATTTAGTGAATTAGATATTAAATTATTATTATTAAGGTCAGAATTCACTTGATGATATTATTTCTAATATTCTTCAGGGACAAAACATTATTTCCACTTAACTGTTGATTGTAATATTGAATCGCGAGAGATTGATTGCATCCTAACTCATACATTATTCATAAGCTTGAATGAATTCAATTAAGCCCGCAATTAAGGTGGTTGTGTTAAGCTCTAATCAAAGTATTCTGAAATATTTCTTTAAAATTAGGGTGATGTTGTTTGAGGTATTTATTTTTTTTCAATACAAACATATTCTGTTTGAATTACACGCAGAGATCATACACCTAATGTGATTCGCGTGCATGAACGCGTGTGTGATGTTTTCGCATTCTCTGAAATCTACAAAGATACTGCAGTTCTAGTAGCCAAAATAAGTAAAGGTATTATGCTTGTAGTCCGACATACAGAATTTTTTATCCTTAAGTTTCTAAGAACTGAAGGTGAGCTAATGTACACTAAAAATAAAAAGACTTAAAGTAATCCGGAAGTTTCTGTATAGGGCAAGTCAACGACCTGACTTCGTATAACATCCATTTCCATTAAAATAAAATCCAAGAGTCCTCCGTTTCTATGACAACGGAAAGGGAAAACGACAGGGATGCATTTAGCCCCTGCTATTTACGTGTTATCACTTTTCAACGCAATAATTGGTTTTCTGCCTACCGAGTGCAGATGGTAAACTGATATGGAAACTTAAATATTACATCATGGTACCTTGATTAGATGTACAGGAGGGGTCTACATATAATATGTTCTTTCGATTTGGAACCCATTAGTCGCAAAGAATTGCATGTGAAGAGTTTCAAACAAAAATATTCTTGCGATTACAGCTGAGATCGTACCTATGGAAATTACATAATACGTTCATGAAATAAAACTTTGGAGACGTGATTACACAACACGTTTATGTAAAAAGTGGAATTGGTCATAACCTCTGTTCATCTCATACCTTTCTAAATCGGTCTTGTGTGAATCTCCACATGATCAAAACACACACAGAGAAAAAAATTTCTATTTAAAAATAGAACTCTATCATAATTATGTAAAATTTTACTTAATTAAGGTAAAATTTTACTTAATTTAGGTAAAATTTTACTTAATTTTGTTAAAATTTTACTTAATTTAGGTAAGAATTTTACTTAATTATTATAGAGTTCTATTTTTACACAGCTTGTGTATTTTTTACATAACGTTTTTCTCTGTACAGCTTTTATACACGAGAATACTGTAACTTGCAGCATCGTGTGTCTCATATTTAAATATTATGGCTTTAATGATAGCAACCATATTACTGTGTTTTGTCTCAAGTATAATATACAAAAGGAGAAATAAGACACACCGTCCTCTAATAAGTCACACCTTATCAGAAGACGCAAAACAGGACATGTCTAAAAATTATGCACGTAAAACTCATGCCTTGTTAACGAACTTTTAAGTATCTTGCATAAAAATAGACCTTGCATCTCCATACGTCTTTTAACGAACTACAAGTGTCGCGCATGGAGGTATGACTTTGAATCTTCCGGCTAGGCATGCAATTACTAGAGGACCTGCCACAAACCTGGCGTCAAATAACTTGTCTTATACGTGTCTGAAGATGAGGCACAGTCCTTTATACAGTGATATGATATTTTATTATCGAGAATGTGTCTTAATGCAGACATAAATGGCCAAGAAACTATCTTAATAGCGAAAGGAATGTATTTATCTTTTTTAATTTCGACAATACATTACACCTAATCAACAACAACAAAATTTGTCTAATATAACTTGTTTTTCTATTGGAATATACTGTATTTTTTTTGTCGTTGACATTTAAGTCGGTGTATCTTATGATTTATATATTCAGAATATGCATATAACAACGTATATGGAACCACAACGACAATATAAATGATTTTGAAAATACTCCATACTACTATTTTTAAAGGTAAAGTCTGCAGCTGATACGGTACATTTACGCTCAGTTCTTATTAAATATTCATAGAGATGTTATGGTCCGTGAATAATGTCCAATTACGACTAAGAGGCTGGCCACGATTCGAGTATATAGCATAACAAAATATTTTAAAAACTCACTAATTAAAATCAAGAAGTTCAATATTTGCACGTCAACCATCAAAACGAGGAACTTTGAATACGAAAACGAACTGAAATTCAAATTTAGTCAACAATTGCTCGATTATGACGTCACTACTGTGATAATTATGATGTCACTACTATGATATATCTATAAGTGAAATGCATATACAAAATATGTTACGTCACATGGTGTGGCATTATCATGCATGTACGAAACACATGGAAATGCTCGTTGATCTTTGCTTCAATCCGGATGGATGGATGGATGGATGGATGGATGGATGCAAAGCAAATATTTTTAATAAACTCACTAATTAAAATAAAAAAAGTTCGATATTTCCACGTCAACCAACAAAACGAACTTTAAATACGAAAACGAACTGAAATTAAAATTAAAATTTAGTCAACACTTGCTCAATTATGACGTCACTACTGTGATAATTATGATGTCACTACTATGATATATCTATAAGTGAAATGTATATACAAAATATCAAAATATATTACGTCACATGGTGTGGTACAATGCATGTACGAAACACATGAAAATGTTCGTTGATCTTTGCTTCAATCCGGATGGATGGATGGATGGATTAATGGATGGATGGATGGATGGATGGATGGATGGATGGATGGATGGATGGATGGATGGATGGATGGATGGATGGATGGTTTTTTTTTTTTTTTTTTTTTTTTTTTTGTCGTTGACATTTAAGTCGGTGTATCTTATGATTTATATATTCAGAATATGCATATAACAACGTATATGGAACCACAACGACAATATAAATGATTTTGAAAATACTCCATACTACTATTTTTAAAGGTAAAGTCTGCAGCTGATACGGTACATTTACGCTCAGTTCTTATTAAATATTCATAGAGATGTTATGGTCCGTGAATAATGTCCAATTACGACTAAGAGGCTGGCCACGATTCGAGTATATAGCATAACAAAATATTTTAAAAACTCACTAATTAAAATCAAGAAGTTCAATATTTGCACGACAACCATAAAAACGAGGACTTTCGAATACGAAAACGAGCTACAATTCAATTCAAATTTATTAACAATTGCTCGGATTATACTTCACTACTGTGATATTATGATGTCAGCTAGATATATCGAAAAAAAAAAATAAGTAAATCCTATACAAAATATGTTACGTCACATGGTATGGCATTATCATGCATGTACGAAACACATGGAAATGCTCGTTGATCTTTGCTTCAATCCGGATGGATGGATGGATGGATGGATGGATGGATGGATGGATGGATGGATGGATGGATGGATGGATGGATGGATGGATGGATGGATGGATAGATGGATGGATGGGGATGGATGGATGCATAGCTAATTTTTTTTTAAACTCACTAATTGAAATAAAAAAAGTTCGACATTTCCACGTCAACCACCAAAACGAACTTTAAATACGAAAACGAACTGAATTTAGTCAACACTTGCTCAATTATGACGTCACTACTGTGATAATTATGATGTCACTACTATGATATATCTATAAGTGAAATGTATATACAAAATATCAAAATATATTACGTCACATGGTGTGGTACAATGCATGTACGAAACACATGAAAATGTTCGTTGATCTTTGCTTCAATCCGGATGGATGGATGGATGGATTAATGGATGGATGGATGGATGGATGGATGGATGGATGGATGGATGGATGGATGGATGGATGGATGGATGGATGGATGGTTTTTTTTTTTTTTTTTTTTTTTTTTTTGTCGTTGACATTTAAGTCGGTGTATCTTATGATTTATATATTCAGAATATGCATATAACAACGTATATGGAACCACAACGACAATATAAATGATTTTGAAAATACTCCATACTACTATTTTTAAAGGTAAAGTCTGCAGCTGATACGGTACATTTACGCTCAGTTCTTATTAAATATTCATAGAGATGTTATGGTCCGTGAATAATGTCCAATTACGACTAAGAGGCTGGCCACGATTCGAGTATATAGCATAACAAAATATTTTAAAAACTCACTAATTAAAATCAAGAAGTTCAATATTTGCACGACAACCATAAAAACGAGGACTTCGAATAAGAAAACGAGACGAAATCAAATTCCAAATTTATTCACAATTGCTCGATTATGACGTCACTACTGTGATAATTATGATGTCATACTATGATATATCTATAAGTGAAATGCATATACAAATATGTACGTCACATGGTATGGCATTATCATGCATGTACGAAACACATGGAAATGCTCGTTGATCTTTGCTTCAATCCGGATGGATGGATGGATGGATGGATGGATGGATGGATGGATGGATGGATGGATGGATGGATGGATGGATGGATGGATGGATGGATGGATAGATGGATGGATGGGGATGGATGGATGCATAGCTAATTTTTTTTTAAACTCACTAATTGAAATAAAAAAAGTTCGACATTTCCACGTCAACCACCAAAACGAACTTTAAATACGAAAACGAACTGAATTTAGTTAACAATTGCTCAATTATGACGTCACTACTGCGATAATTATGATGTCACTACTATGAGATATCTATTAGTGAAATGTATATACAAAATATCAAAATATATTACGTCACATGGTGTGGTACAATGCATGTACGAAACACATGAACATGTTCGTTGATCTTTGCTTCAATCCGGATGGATGGATGGATGGATGGATGGATGGATGGATGGATGGATGGATGGATGGATGGATGGATGGATGGATGGATGGATGGATGGATACAATTGTCAGTATCATTATTATTATTATTATGGATGGATGGGTGGATAGATACAAATGAAAGAGTAAGAAACAAAGAAGGAAAGAAACAAAGACGGAGAAAGGGGGATATTACCTAAAAGAGTTAGGATATGAATTCCTGCAAGGCACCAGGCTTCTTGTAGTATGTTTCTTGTATTTATAATAGTACTTTCGTAGTGGCATAGGAATGAACCTGACGTTTAAAACGACGACAGATCAAGCGTCATGTACGTGACAACAGCAATAGACTAACACTCCACCAATATATTATTAGTAGGTCTGTAAGAAATAGTAGTGTACAAAATAATAGCTCCCTGCGATTTGCAGTTGCAATAAAGAAAATGCTATTTGTTATCGGGCTTACTACTACACCACGGTACACGATTGTTGTCTTTCTGTGCAAATTCAGAACGCTGTAAATTGAAAATGACGGGTGGTGAACACAATTTAAGGCGGGATGACATTCCGATGCGCTCACGCCAAACCTAATTTATTTTTATCAAAATAATATCATCAACTCTCTCTGTCCTCATTATTACTCAAGGGCACAATGCATGTGTAGTGATATAAATTATTAATTCAGGCTACGACTACATTTTACTTTACATTATACGTATTTTTTTCAATTGTTTAACTCAGTAAAAGGTTTTTTCCTCTGTTTTATTTTACCCGCAGTAATATGCTTGTCATTTCTTCCTTCTTTTCAGCAGTAATGTGAATTATGATTTTCTTGTAACGTGCTGTCTGACTAATGGGAATGTTTCGTTACCCATTTCCCCTGGCGGCAGTTTCCTATATTTCAGGAACCAGGATAGGAGTGGTTGGGCCCAAAAACTAGTGTCAAATAGATTGATATATTGTCAATTTAAATGGACTAATAAAACATGTGATGTATTGTCAATATCAATGGACTGACAAAACATGTGATGATATTACACTATAATAGCAAAATAATATCTGATCATTCTGTGCTATCGAAGAAATTCAATAAATCTATCTCAATTTTCCGCAAATCAATCTACATTAATTTCGTTACTTACATTTTCAATGTTAATTTGAAATTCTTGGAAATTAGAAATCAATGAGTTACACCTGAATCGTTGATATTCAAGCAAACAATTTAATACCATGCTTAAAAACAGTGTGGTCGTTACATATAAAAGTGGCTTATAGGTGAAATAGTGTATTTTTTTCTGAAATGAGGAAAGTATATTTAAAGTTAGTCTATAGTCCGAAATCAACAAATGACGCGCAAAACTAAATACTATCAGTAAAATATGTTTCATCGTGAACAATCACATGCACTTTCATATATTGCTTTTGCAACCAATAAATAGGTCTTCCTTTGTTTTGAAGATAATCAAGCGGAAAAAATAACTAATGGGCTGGACGAGTTGATAAATATAAAATTCCATTCCATATGATACAAAGTTTATTTAGAAACAAAACTAAAAGCTGTACTCTCACCTAAAAAACACGAGAACCACGGTGTATTTTCACCATTCCGAGGGAGGTCTAGCAGGAAAAAGAGCGACAAAATGATGAGTAAGATGGGACAAAAATAATAGATTCGTTTTATTGAAAATGAATTAATAAATAGTTATTATTACAATTGCTTTTTTTCTTTAAGTAGAGAGAGAGAGAACAGGAGAAAGGGGCATAAAAACAATGATTGTCTCTTTATAGAACAAAAACCTTGTCACACACCAGGTCTATGTGAGCAGAGTTTTGTCTGGCATAGGTTTTTCGACGCGGGCGTGTTTTAAGTTTAAAAACACGCATGCCACATCACATTTTTTAACGTAACTCTTCTAATACTCTGAAGGTAACAACTCACCATATTTTAGCTCTCAAAATGACTCCCCACTTCAAGTACAAACATTTCCACTAATCACTACAACACGCTACATCGCAGCGTTTGCTAAAATAATCCTTCAAATGCGTTGCTTTTGAAGTGACAACTCACCGCATTTTAACTCTCCAAAAGATCTCCCTACTTTTAAGTACAAACATTCACAACATGACTTTCCGTCGATTGATTTTTATTTCCGTCGGTTAATATTTTCTAAATTATGTTCTCATTACATACAGTATATTTCAGAATATTACATGGGCAAATAAATTTGTCAAGGAACAGAGTTCATAATTCTAAGAAAGATGTCCAATTCATTTGTATGTATAGTCTGGTAGCTAGCTGTAGCTATAATGTCTAATGGCGGCGCCCATGGCCAAGGGACGAATTTTTTTATTCGTATTAATAAATTCGATCCAACTGACTGAGAAATATATGAAGAAATGTGCACTGTTAGTAGAAATTGCGTTTGTTTGGTTCCATAACTGGCATGTATTACCTACGTATAAAATACATGCAGCTATGCTTTCATAAGTACATACAGAAATACATGCAAACATACATGCATACATAAAATACAGAAGTACACACACATTGTATCGCAGCGACATGAATCTTGAAAAGAAAAGCTAAAAATGTTCGATCATCGCCAGTTGAAAAATTACCTTACCACCTTAACGGGGAGTGTAAATGCATAATATAGGCCTACAGACTGTCCCAAAAAAACTATACAATCAAACTAAAAATTATTAAAAATATATTTCTGAGAGCTATTTCAACTGTATTTATTAGAACAGTTCCTAAACTAAATTCTCGTTTTTATTCCATCCAATTTGATGGACCCTAACCGGAGATATTGTCAGTTGAACACAAAGGATGAAATACCACTTGGGCCAGTTTCACTTGAATGTTCAAGAAACTAAAGGTATCAGGAGTGTAGCATCATTGTGTGATTAAACCGTTTTCAAACAAAATAATATTGAACAGATCAGAGTGAATGGATTATCATGCATTGAACTATATTATTTTCAAACAGTGAAAGCACCAGAAATTATGTTGGGGTGGGAATGGGTTCCTCACTATGTAGACAATAATCATGAATTCATGTAAATGTTGTGAATTTGACTGCTGATACTAATGGAACAGCCACAAGTCTCTGTTGGGGGACAAAATGTGCAGACAACGCTCTAATGTGGAGGGCCAATTTACCCTACCGCTATTCCACACTGCCTCCAATTGATGCCAAGGATGAACATAATGAAGAACCAGTGTTGAACAAAGAACATAACGGAAAGGAATGGGTGGTGGTTTCAAAGGCCTCAGTTTACTTTAAACGAGGATGTTTTTATGGTTCTACCTTCTGCTGAACCCTAAGGCTGAGACAACAAGACTGTTTGGAATTGAATTTCTCAATGCTACATGACATTAGAAGTTTATTAGAAAGTTATAAATTATGTTATATCACAAGAAGCAGCACTTTATACTTATTTTTATTTTAATTTTCAATAAAGAATGTCTTGAAGTTGATTTTCAATGGCAACTCTGTTGCTATTGGGATAGCCGAAACTGGCCCAACAGGTTTTTCAAGTGTCTCAGCTAATTGGCCATAACTTTTGAACCAGACCCCAAAAATAAACCAACTAAAAATCTCATGGAAGCTGGAAACTTCCTATAAATGAATCAGTTAACGTCTAGTTAAGATACACGTAAGTGTTTGGCCAAAAAATTAATCTTTGATTGTCGCGTATAGGTTTTTATTGGGACAGTCTGTATATCGTAATTTGAAATAAAACGGTATAAATCCCAATCCTAAATTTTGATGGTCTTTCTAAATAGATTTAGAAAAAAATAACTTTCACCGTGTTAAAAATAAATTTCTTAGCTTTTCTTTTTAAGATGTATGTTATTGTCATTGTATCATTGCTTATTCCGTTAGAGGCTAGAGACAGCCAGTCACCCACTTTCAGAATGATATCTTTAAAACTGGCTCATTTTGACACTTATGACTATTGAGTATTGCTGCGCCGAAATACCGGGCTATGCCGAAACGTCCGGTCTTTCGGCAGATGACCTTGCCGTACGGCAGGGGTATCTGCCGAAACGCCCGGTGTTTCGGCAATTATTCATGCCGAAAATGCGGGCTACGTCATACCCTGCCGAACGGCAGCGTTACTTGCCGAAACAATGGGTTATCCCAGTAGTAACGCACAGAGGGATCCTTATTACAGCGTGCGGTTGTTGGATGTACTAAGTTCTTATGTCAATCGGCAGTACGGACACAGGATGACACGAAATAGGTGTTCAGTTGACTCAGCTCGTATGACAGGCTAAGATTAGCTTGAAACTAATAATTTTAGGGCCCGTTCATGATTTACAAGGGAAGGGCCCCCAATGTAAAGTTACATAGGCCCTATTGCATAGGCCATCCCAGCGGCCATCCCACACACACACAATTAGGTACAGCATATGATTTACTGCTGATATGCAGATAGGTGCTTGGTTTACTGAATAATAATTTAAAGTGAATTTAAAAATTAAAAAAAAAAAAATAATTCACATAACCCCTTATTTGTCAGTAGAAAAAAAAAGGTCTAATCCCATGTTTGTAGACTACTCACGCACCGGACCCTAATAACCAAACCCTAACCTAATTCCTAACCCTAATCTTAACCCGAGGTCCTATAGGCCCTATAACCACAACCCTAAACCTAACCCGTGTTGCAAACTTGCAACCGGCCTAATCAATAAAGGGGACCTTTACAATGGGAGCCATATGTATATCAATGCATATAACGTATACATTGTTTCCGAATTCGGCTACCTTGCTAAACGAACTTTTTTTTGCAATGGTCCTTCATGGGGTGTATGTGGGTGCTTTTGGCGTTACAAGATCATATTTACGTCTACTATTACATACATGCTTGTTCCTAAATGCCAAAAGCCTGATTTTTAATGAGTTTCATTGTAGAATTGTCCATAAAATCACGAAAAATGCGTAAACACGTGCTCTACACATAAACAGCACGTTATTTTCCACTTCCTTTCTACTCTGCCGAATGCCCGGGTACTTCGGCAGTTCTGAGAGGAGGGAACTTCGGCACCCGGGTATTTCGGCACAACAGTATTGAGTCAATTGTGTATTGGGTATTTCTTTACTGTTGTATGCAAGAAGACTGCATGTAAACCGGTTGCTTTGTGGATTCATAGACACAGTAACCTTTTTCACCAGAATAACGTACAATTCATCCAAAATCATTTTTTTAACTTTTGGAACAAACAGGATTTGCTAATAGACTGTGTAAATGGTAAAACGATCTTATAAAGCCAAAACCTATTATTTATAATGATGAGCATCGGCAAGATTTAGAATATCTACGACCGCAAGATGAGGAGGATGATGAGTATTTGTGTCCATATGGACTTTTAGTCCAGGGCTTTTAGAAAGGTAGCCGAATTCGGAAGCAATGTATGCATAACTATACAACCGTGAGCAGTCGAAGCTGTCATTGTCAGTTATATTACATTACCTGGGTGTGATGTTCTGTGAAAGTCATGGCCTATTTCAATTAAATTACATTCATTATTATCGATTTGTTACGCAGAAAGGTATGCAAAAAATGAGTACAAAATCAGTGACAGTGGCTTAAAAGTCACATCTAGGATTAATTATAAAGCTAAAGAAAACATGTCTTTATTTTGCTCGTCGCTTTACATAATCAAAGGACAAGTATCCTGTACAAAGACATAAATATTTTGCTAGTTTTTAATTTTTTAAATTCATATAAAAATGCACTTAAGAGCAAAATATACCAGTGGTATTTATATCAAATACTAAAGCTACGTATCAATTCAAATGAGCAAATATATTATTCAGCATGGTAAAATCATTGCAACGTGATATCAATATACGCTGTAACTAATATACAATTATATCCTTTTATGGCTTTACTTCCTGTATAAAGTTATTCGGTATTCGGACCGTATGGCAGGAAGCCGCGTATGTACCTGGCTGCTATTAAGTGCTATAATAAATTGTCAGTAAATGCATTGCAAAGAAATTTGGGGAAACACATAATTCTAAATATCTTATAGTCAGTGGAAAATACATTTAAAAGCCCACTTATTTAACAACTCAGTCATATCGAGCGGATACAACACTTTTATACCCAGCGTAAACGGCATTCTACCATCAAATGTTGCTTTATACCTAACGCCAAACAATTTCATACGAAGTATCAAACGACACCTTCATGTCTATAGCGTCACGGCACGTATATTCCTAATGTCAAAAACACCATAATATTTATCACTAAAGAGCATTTCTATGTGCTTAATGTCAAAAGCGTTCATTCATTGTATAAGTGGTGGACTATACAGTTGTCATTTTAAATCAATCTGGTGACAAACTTATCATTGATCAGTATAATCTCCTGGACATATTGGTACCCCCGTTTTTAAAGGTCCATGGCCCGATCACTAATAGCCTTGTCCCCAGGGACCCCAGATTTTACCGGAAGTGGTCAAAATTTTGGTATCAGAAAAAAAGGTACTATTTTTCATATTTACCCTGTGAAATCTTAGGGCTAAAGGATGTTTGGTTTGGATGTTATATGTGAAAACATGCCGTATTTTGGTCGACCAATAATAATTTTACACGGTACTCTATGGAGATTACAAAATCACGTTTTTAGCTCTAACTTAAAAACGGGTTGAAATATCGCCGCAAAACTTTACAGAGGGGGTTTTGGGGTCAAGATGAAAAAAATTTATAGACTTACATCGGGCCATCCCCCTTTAAATGAAAATCAGCCAAATAGATCGCAAAATACATTCATGGTGTGGGTCCAAAACTAAAACATTTGCTATAATTATGGTGAGCATTCATTTTGATTTTGATGTCTAGAAGTATGTTTTGTGGTCAGCTGGGTGAGGTCGGGCAAATTTTGGCTAGATGGGAGAAGAATTTTCTGCCAGACTGCCAAGGTCAAAATTGCATTCTCATACCAAACGTCAAATATCACTACAATTACGGATATTAACCCTCGTCTACCTGAGCCTTTTTGTAACAAAACTACCGCAGGGGGCGGTTGCTACTCCCCCTGTGATTTTCGTTACTGAACACCATAAATTTGGCGCCATAGGATAGTTTAGAGTTTCCTTTCCATTGGTATCAAAATAAGTACCAACATCGCCATTATGACGTCACCTCACTGTGGTGAGTTAAAAGTATGAAAAGGTGGATATAAGGTGCATGGAAAATTGATATTTTTAAATTTTACCGACTCAAACACATTATCATAGCACCTAAACGCCCTGAATGTTTAAAACTGGTAATTTCCTATCAAGTAGAGCCAAAACCGCGTGACAATCGGATATTCCTAACTTTATTGGTGAAAAAAATGAATTTTACACTTTGTAATATGGAAATTGACAGTTTTGCTGACATGTGAACTTTATGACGTCATTCTGACGTAATTCTAGGCTTGTTGGTATCAATTGGTACAAAAATTAAGTGTCTGTGATATACCCGTGTCGTGCTCGGCATGTTTGTATTTCTCTCCCGAAGAAGGGGTGATTGCCTCCCTTATCCATCACTTTGGAATCACCCTGTATACCCCGGTGGATGTTTGTTTTTGCATGAAAAGGAGCTGAAAATGTCAATTGATAATTACATTAAATAATTTGACACCAAAAAAGGGTTTTTTAGCAAGGTGGGGAAACCCCCACCCCCTTTCGGTAGACGAGGGTTAAACAAAACCTTCATATATTTTAAATCAAACAGCGTGGCCACTACAACGAACATCGAAAAACACGTCCTTACACAGCGTCAAAGAACATTTCACATATCTGGCCTAATGTCCATCGACATGCATGCCAAACGTCTAACGACACTTTCATGCCTAATGTCCAAGAACACTTTAATGCGGCAATAATGCCTAACGGCCAAATTCACTTTCATGCCCAAAGTCAATACCCCATTATCTTGCCTTTCGTCAAACATAATTATCATAACTAACATCAAAGAAAACGTTCTTACATCTTACGTCAAACACCGCTTTCTCGCCATACGAAGCCTAACGGCATTGGCAAACAACACCTCCAAACCAAGCATCAAACAACACTAACGTCAAACATTAGTACAACGAACATCAATATATCAAACGACACTTTCCTATACCTATGTCAAACAACATTATAGCGTAAAACAATATCACCAAAGCTAGACCAACATCGAACAACACTTGACTACCCCTTCAAACGTAACGTCAAACAGCACACTTACATGTCATACCTAAACATCAACATCAAGCTCCGTTAACATATAGTCATACCTTTATATATGTAAAATAAACAACACTCCCTCGCCTAACCTTAAAAAGTTCCTTAATTCTTTACGTTAAATGACTCGTACCTAACGTAAAACAATACACCCTCTAATAAACAATTCTATCATACCAAATACAAAATAACTTTGTATTAATACACAATTTGAATTTGAAAATCTTGGAGGAAATTAATGAACAATTGCCAATCTTGTCAAATAATACTGCGCATAAATGGTAACATTAACATGTCAATAACATTCGATTTCCAATGTTTTCACAGACATGTGCAGTTGTACGCGATCCAAGTTGTAGTTTTACCCATTTCATAGGCGAATCATGATGTGTAAAGTAATTGCAAGGACCCTCTCTACTCCTTTCAACGTTTTGTATATTCCCTAGCACTCCAGGCTTGCTTTGTATCACTACGAGGAACTACAATGCTCTTTCAATATTGAACCTGCAAATGTGTATACATATGCATTAACCTTAGCTGATCGTATACGCTGGGTAACAAAACTCTATACATCAAAACCAGTGAATGTATAAATTCACAAGTGAATGAAAGTTACAGCGTGCCAAGTTGAGAAGTTACTGGCTTATAGTGGTATCCATTTATAAGCGTTGTATCAATACCTTAAGTGCATTGGTATTGTGCTGTATTGTAATTTTGTATAATGACCCTGGAATATGAATACAGTGTTTTGTTGGTTCAATATAACCTTCCAACCCAAGGTTGATACAAAAATAGATTCCAATTGTGTAAAAGCTTGTAAATGCCATCAAAACGTTTTTGTGCTACCCTTGGACATTAGCATGAATAAAACACAGCGTAGGCCTACTCTAAAAAAATATCAGTCATGATACATGTCCCTAGAATCAGATAATGTTGAACGAACTCAGTCCCTACCTTCTTTAGAGGGAACGATATTGAAAAGTCATATTTAGGGCGAGTGAAGATCCATTTAAGGCAGGTGTAGATGTATTTTGCACAAAATTATGCTACAGTTGAGTACATTTTCTTGCTAAAAATACCGGAATAGGAAGGCGCTATTTTGTATGTAGTGTTTCTAGTTGATTTCTGGTTGTGCATAAGGTCATCCCACGCACTATCAGTGATCATGTGATTTGCTAAATCAGAAAATCGAAAACAATCATCAAAATTCAGATTTTTGCATGTCTGTAATAAGTATAAGTATCCTAGCATCCCCTGCAAATGATAAGACCTAAAGCAACCTAATTAACACAAAATCAGCGATTTTAGTCATTATTGTCCGTACGGACACTTACTACAATACGTAACTGAATGGAGATTCAGATCTTTGAACACTACTGTTTTCTTCCTTTTTCTGTCAATTTTTCAGTTGGAAAAGATAATATATACGAATTCTACAGACGACAAATCTGCAAATTTCAAATATTTTTACTCTTCTAGTGAATCACTGATAGTATCTTTAAAGGCTTCTGGGAGGGTGCAGTAGTATACTGTATGGTGTTTGGACAATGTTATGATTTGTGATTTGGTATTGAAGTGTGCGTCAGAACAGTAGAACATTTAATAGTTTCAGATAGTGCAATACCAGGTCAACTGTTTGAACACCAGCTTAAAGGTGCAACGAGAGATTTCAAGTCATCCATATTTTCTGTGATACGTAGTGATTTCATATAGATTGGACACTCAATAGATTCCCTACCTTTTATTTGGTAACAGAAATAACTTAAATGAAAACAAAAGGTGATTTGCATATGATTATTTCAATAGAAAATATAGGCTGACTTTCGTATTTGCTCCTATACGAAATTAGAAATTTCAATTTTTTTTACCAAAGAAACAGTTCTCAGCTTAGTCCTTTCAGGTGGGTTTATTTTTGATAGAATGCTTTACACCAGTGCCAAAATCAGAATTTTCACATTTTTAGGGACACAAGTTATTTGAAATCTCTCGTTGCACCTTTAACTGGATTATATCACAGTAATGGTGAAGTGAAGGTTAAACCATGGAGATGGTTGCGCCGAGGCGTAAGCCGAGGGGCATAGTATGGTTTCGAGATCACCGAGGGCCTATAGTTTCAACCATGCTCCGAATAAAAAGCAGTCAATATTTGTTTTATATACCGAATATATAGATTCTTGTCATCTGATTGGTTAAAAGAACATTTTTTTTTTTTTTTTTTTTTTTAATAGTTTCAGATAGTGCAATACCAGGTCAACTGTTTGAACACCAGCTTAAAGGTGCAACGAGAGATTTCAAGTCATCCATATTTTCTGTGATACGTAGTGATTTCATATAGATTGGACACTCAATAGATTCCCTACCTTTTATTTGGTAACAGAAATAACTTAAATGAAAACAAAAGGTGATTTGCATATGATTATTTCAATAGAAAATATAGGCTGACTTTCGTATTTGCTCCTATACGAAATTAGAAATTTCAATTTTTTTTTTACCAAAGAAACAGTTCTCAGCTTAGTCCTTTCAGGTGGGTTTATTTTTGATAGAATGCTTTACACCAGTGCCAAAATCAGAATTTTCACATTTTTAGGGACACAAGTTATTTGAAATCTCTCGTTGCACCTTTAACTGGATTATATCACAGTAATGGTGAAGTGAAGGTTAAACCATGGAGATAGAAAATAAATTTTCTACCTCCATGGTTAAACCATGGTGGTTAAACACTGCTCAGCTGAATGGAAACCTATAGGCATAGAAATTACAAATACCTTCTATGTTATTGTGACTAGCAATATAATAGTATATAAATATTGACTGCTATGAGGGGCATGGTTGAAACTATAGGCCCAAGGTGATCTCGAAACCATACTATGCCCCGAGGCGTAAGCCGAGGGGCATAGTATGGTTTCGAGATCACCGAGGGCATATTTTCAACCATGCTCCGAATAAAAAGCAGTCAATATTTGTTTTATATACCGAATATATAGATTCTTGTCATCTGATTGGTTAAAAGAACATTCTAAGCCAGGATGCTAACACAGGCATTTATCATGCCGATTTTCGTTAAAAGTGCACCAAAAAGCAGGTAAAATTGTTTTTTATGAACAAATTAAGCTTTGCAGATAGATGATTTGGATCCAAAACACACTAAGGGGAGTTAATTGAAGTTGATGCTTAAGATTAAACTTGATGTCCAGGTATTTAACCCTATATTTGTCGAGGGACCCCAAGACAGGATCGCCTGTGGCAATCTTGTCACTCGACAGGATCGCCATGTGTAGGCCTTGGAATGGGCATGGCATGCATGCATGGTATTAACAATTTTGTGAAAAAAAAAAAAAAAAAAAATAACTTAGGGTGTAAACTGTGAAAATTAACAATCACCCTTTCTTGTGTTGAGGAAGCTTGATGTTGGGTCCAAAACGGATCGCCATAATCGACTTCTTGCCATTTTTTTTGTCGGCCAGATGCGTACAATTTTCCTTGCTTTCATTGCTCGATGATCGCAGCTCCGAATCGGCAGTTTTTACATGGCCTGCAGATGGCCGTGTCATCGATGTCCAAATTATAATCCTCGAATATCTTCACGGTGTACTTTACTTGCCATTTTTGTATTAACCCTTTGAGCTGCATCTCTGATTCCTTTCAGAACTTCATCTACAAGCTCAAAGCCTGAAATACTGATGTCTGATGATGCGATTCAGCTATTTTACAGTACGAGTAAACAAAAATACGATCAGGGGCTGCTTATTCATCTCTTACACCAGCTTCAATATGTACACTCATAATACGGATGAATAGTTCGTACGACAGTCCTTTCCGCTGGGAAATTTGTCCCGGGCATAGTTCATGAGACTTATGCCCGCCATCTTCAGGGCATAGTTCATTTTTGGTTCAATTCTTGAAGCTAGTTGAATTTATGCCCCCCTTTTTAACCAATCGATGACAGGATCTTATATGAGGTATATAATGTAGTCTATATTTCTATACTAACGTTTTGCTATAAAATTTTTATTTCTTTTCGTTAACATTGTCTAAATTTCTTCCTCACCCATCATCATGATCATGTTCATTATATTTGCTATTTCATACGCTACATATTGTCATAGTTAACGATTTAAAAGACCAATATATATCTTACTTATGCTCTTGTAATTTGTGTGTACTAGTTTTCTCTATAACAGCAATTTTTATACAGTACGTCCGTGAAATTAGGTAGTACCACCCACGCTTTGATGTGGGTCTTACATATTGCACTTAAATTTAGTATGTACATTTTGGTCAAAGACTACAGCTAGAATACAGTGTTCATAAGAACTTTAAGAAACGCTGAAGTGTCAGGATGACATTTAACAAAATAGGTTTTAGAGTGCCTCAGACACAGATAGATCTCTTGCCGTGACATTTTGTCATCAGAAATATAGATCTAACGCATTTTTAATTTGACAGTGTTCTAATGGCATTACCGCAGTATTAAAAAACTGTATTATAATACTTGGTGGGTGTTTATCACATGTCGCGTGTTTTCCAGTTGAATAGGTTGTATTTTCTCCTTCAACCCACGCAATACACATCAAAGGGTCATCTCTGTTAGATAGTAGCTCTTCCGCTAAGGAAAAATTACTTCCATGCAATTTTTATCATTATTGTGTTGTTTATTTATTTATTTTTGGGGGGAAGAGTTCTAAAGGGCTATGGTAAAATTGAATGTTGAAAGGCATTTAACTAGCATTTATTCCGAATAAACCCTTTTAATTTGACCCCTCTACACTCTATTTTTGCCCAAAATTAGTAGCGTAGTAGTTGCTGATTTCATACGCTACATATTGCCATAGTAAACGATTTAAAAGACCAATATATACCCGTATGCTCTTCTAAATTGTGTGTACTAGTTTTCTCTATAACAGAGTATTTTTATACAGTACGTCCGTGAAATTAGGTAGTACCACCCACGCTTTAATGTGGGTCTTACATATTGCACTTAAATTTAGTATGTACATTTTGGTCAAAGACTACAGCTAGAATACAGTGTTCAATTTTTATCATTATTGTGTTGTTTATTTATTTTGAGGGGTTCTAAAGGGCTTAGGTAAAATGGTATGTTAAAGGGCATTTAACTAGCATCTATTCCGAATAAACCATTTTAATTTGACCCCTCTACACTCTATTTTTGCCCAAAATTAGTAGCGTAGTAGTTGCTGATTTCATACGCTACATATTGTCATAGTAAACGATTTAAAAGACCAATATATACCCGTATGCTCTTCTAAATTGTGTGTACTAGTTTTCTCTATAACAGAATATTTTTATACAGTACGTCCGTGAAATTAGGTAGTACCACCCACGCTTTGATGTGGGTCTTACATATTGCACTTAAATTTAGTATGTACATTTTGGTCAAAGACTACAGCTAGAATACAGTGTTCATAAGAACTTTAAGAAACGTTGAAGTGTCAGGATGACATTTAATAAAATAGGTTTCAGAGTGCCTCAGACACAGATAGATCTCTTGCCGTGACATTTTGTCATCAGAAATATAGATCTAACGCATTTTTAATTTGACAGTGTTCTAATGGCTACTGCATGCATTAAAACAATATTATAGAACTTGGTGGGTGTTTATCACATGTCGCGTGTTTTCCAGTGGAATAGGTAGTATTTTCTCCTTCAACCCACGCAATACACATCAAAGGGTCGTCTCTGTTAGATTGTTGCTCTTCCGCTAAGGAAGACAATTACGTCCATGCAATTTTTATCATTATTGTGTTGTTTATTTATTTTGAGGGGTTCTAAAGGGCTTAGGTAAAATGGTATGTTAAAGGGCATTTAACTAGCATCTATTCCGAATAAACCCTTTTAATTTGACCCCTCTACACTCTATTTTTGCCCAAAATTAGTAGCGTAGTAGTTGCTGATTTTATACGCTACATATTGTCATAGTAAACGATTTAAAAGACCAATATATACCCGTATGCTCATCTAAATTGTGTGTACTAGTTTTCTCTATAACAGAATATTTTTATACAGTACGTCCGTGAAATTAGGTAGTACCACCCACGCTTCGATGCGTGTCTTACATATTGCACTTAAATTTAGTATGTACATTTTGGTCAAAGACTACAGCTAGAATACAGTGTTCATAAGAACTTTAAGAAACGTTGAAGTGTCAGGATGACATTTAATAAAATAGGTTTCAGAGTGCCTCAGACACAGATAGATCTCTTGCCGTGACATTTTGTCATCAGAAATATAGATCTAACGCATTTTTAATTTGACAGTGTTCTAATGGCTACTGCATGCATTAAAACAATATTATAGAACTTGGTGGGTGTTTATCACATGTCGCGTGTTTTCCAGTGGAATAGGTAGTATTTTCTCCTTCAACCCACGCAATACACATCAAAGGGTCGTCTCTCTCTCTGTTAGATGTTGCTCTCTTTTCTTTTTTTCCATCTTCCGCTAAGGAAGACAATTACGTCCATGCAATTTTTATCATTATTGTGTTGTTTATTTATTTGGAGGGGTTCAAAAGGGCTTAGGTAAAATGGTATGTTAACAGGCATTTAACTAGCATTTATTCCGAATAAACCATTTTAATTTGACCCCTCTACACTCTATTTTTTGCCAAAATTAGTAGTGTTATAGTTGCTGATTTCATACGCTACATATTGTCATAGTAACGATTTTAAAAGACCAATATATACCCGTATGCTCTTCTAAATTGTGTGTACTAGTTTTCTCTGTAACAGAATATTTGTATACAGTACGTCCGTGAAATTAGGTAGTACCACCCACGCTTTGATGTGGGTCTTACATATTGCACTTAAATTTAGTATGTACATTTTGGTCAAAGACTACAGCTAGAATACAGTGTTCATAAGAACTTTAAGAAACGTTGAAGTGTCAGGATGACATTTAACAAAATAGGTTTCAGCGTGCATCAGACACAGATAGATCTCTTGCCGTGAATTTTGTCATCAGAAATATAGATCTAACGCATTTTTAATTTGACAGTGTTCTAATGGCTACTGCATGCATTAAAACAATATTATAGAACTTGGTGGGTGTTTATCACATGTCGCGTGTTTTCCAGTTGAATAAGTTGTATTTTCTCCTTCAACCCACGCAATACACATCAAAGGGTCGCCTCTGTTAGATAGTAGCTCTTCCGCTAAGGAAAAATTACTTCCATGCAATTTTTATCATTATTGTGTTGTTTATTTATTTTGAGGGGTTCTAAAGGGCTTCGATAAAATGGTAGGGCATTTATCTAGCGTTTATAATGAACCCTTTTTCGTATTTAAATTAATTAATAAAATAAGAAAACATTTTTATTTTTGCCCAAAATTAGTATCGTACGTAAATTACTCAGAATCTTGAGCTATACGCTTTACACATTTCCTAGGTTGTTGTTCAAGACGTGACTAAGCAACAATGTGTAAATTTGTTTAAACTAGTGCAACGACTTAAATACCAAACCGTATTCACTGCAGCGATGTTAGTGACATGCATTTCAGGCAAAATATACATAAATTTAATTGTGTCCTTTTACTGGTAGTACTGCTGTTACGGGAAGAATATAATATGTTGTCGACAGGATTGAAATCATCACGTCTTACCCTTAGAAATGTTGATGGAAGCCGTGCAGTAATTACTTGCGTTCATTCCCGCCCTATCCGGCCCCATTTCGCAACATTTCTTGTCGGAGGTTGAGAAGGGGAGATAAACGAAAGGTCCAATTCTGTATGTCGCAGTTAAGACGTTCCAACTTCAACTCCAGAAATAAAAACAGCGGACTCTATTCAAGTAAAATGTTTCCCCGGAATGTTTCCAACTTGATACGGCTCTGATATTACATAACGGCTCTCCTCATATTAACATTAACCTACCATGGTTAGTTCCCATTACCCTTACCCAGTGAAATGATGCGCTCAGTGAAAGAAATTTGAAAGATTTTCTTAACTGGTTATTTGGTGTGTCTTGTTCTAATACGATCATGGACAAAATCGTCTGCTAAAAATTCGAAACAAGACTACAAAGTGAACGTATGCTGCTGTTACGCAGTTAGGAGTAGGGCGAAATTTATCCTTGCAATTTTGAAAGTGTCATAGATACTCGTTTGCCTTCTTTTTATTTAAAATTTGCCAAACAATTTGTAAACTAATAAATACCTTTCTTCAAATATTGTGCTCTCTGTGATGAGGTGCCTAAATCAGTAACCCGTGTCTTTTGGATTTGTGATTACACATTCCATTAAGTTTGCCAGTGCCATCAGATCATAGAATAACTGTAGTTTGTCAAAATCAGATAAATTGTTTGATGTCACTTTCAAAAAATGAAACTGAAATGTTATTAGTTATGACCCTTGTTTCATAAATAAAATGGTCTTAAACCAGTATTGATAAGTATCAAATTTTATTTGATCCAATTAGTCTAACAAGTGAGCATTTATCAAAATAATCTGACTTGAGATTAAGTTGACAGTCTAACAATATACAGTTTCATTTAGAAGCTTTAGATACAGATCACTGCATAATTCAACAATACCAATTCACAAATTGATTGTAATATTGCCGTACCCAATTCCAATCAGCAATTGTATTATAATTGACCATATTTTGTCCGCAAAACTAGGTTAACCAATACATACGTACGCCTATAAAATGCACGCCTTCTAAGCCTGCTTGAACTTTCATTTGCACTTGACTCTTACTCTTATAGTCAGAAGGCCATAATACCAACGACAACCACGACTAATCTTGCATCCATATAGAAGCTGTTTCAAATCAATTTCTTCATGTCAATGCCACACCGAGAGAACAGAAAATAATTATCCAAGCTGATCTGTGGGGAAATTAGCGCAGGCTTAGAGCCACTTACTTCACCATTGAAGCTGTTCAGTCCATAATCTGGGATAAAGCCAGGCAACAAACCGTCCCATGTATGGGTTAAGGGGAAAAAAGATTACTGGTGTGTTCATACCTGTGCAACCTAATTATCCATTTCAGTCTGACATGAACACATATGAGAATTCTTACCCTCACAGACCGAACAATAAAATAACTCTTTATACCCCAAATACCTACTGGATATGGTGCAACAAACCACAAAAGGAATGTTGTTCCATCTTGGTTCACATTAAAGCGTATCATACTTCTTATTGTAATATTTTTGCAATATTAAACACAGTCATGTGCCAGTTTGAGGTGAGCAGGGAAGAAGCGCAACTATTACAAATAAATTTCCGTTGGTAAAAAAAAGTGAGGAACAGCCAGCCAAAATCGCAAAAAAAATGTTCGATCAATAATTTTGTGATATATAAAAATGGTACTGGTTTCATTAAAGCAAAGTATTTTAATGGCAATTAATTGTACTTGTCAAAATACACTGGAATTATTTTGTTAGCAAGTAAGCTATACCATATTATGCTTAGATTTTAGATCTACATTCAAACAATTGCCTATACAACAGTTTTCTTTAGAACTAAAACAGATTACCTATTTCAACCCCCTTTCCCTCTACTTTAAAAGTTGGTATTTGTTGTCCAAATTGATTTTATAAAATGAGAGTCCCATCCAAATTATGGGTCAGCAATAGCATTATAATAAAAATATTTTTCCGCGAATTTCTTTTGAGGTGATCGTCATGTTGGTAATCATTTTCCGAAAAGGACGTCAATAGGATATGAACGAAAGCCGTAATTAAAAATTTCCATGCATATGGCATACACAAGCTCTGTCAAATTAATTTCTTCATTTTTAGAGCCTAACCTAGACATGCTAGACAAGAGCTCATATATTGGAGAAGTTATCGCCAGTTAAGAGCCACTTAACTTCCCTTCTAAAGTTGGTCATATTATAACCATATGAAAATCGGTGTTCAAGCGTGTTTATTTTTTGGTGTGAGAACGATAGAGTGGGAATCTTTTTTAATGACCCAAAATTGGAATGCCCCCTTGACCTTCTTCCAAGGATTGTCGCGATTAGTGTCAGTTTCAAAAGGAATGACGTGAATCTCAGCTTGTGTCAAATACCATGCTCCTTATTTTCAAATTCTACGGAGTCAATAACCTGCTTGACGCGGTTTAGAGATAGGTAGCAGCGGTTACACGTGAATCTCTCTTAGCCCCAAACTAATTTACAAACAGTAAGAAACAATAGTCTAACGTTTAGTTGATAGATATGAGATAAATTAGAAACAATTCATAAATGTTTCAAGTTAAAGAATTAGTAGTTTTTGACATCATTTGTATGATAATCTAGAGCCTTGTAGAAAAAATATTTAATCTCAGCGACTAAAACGTAGAAATGCAATATGATGACTAAAGTTTAGATTCACAGTATCGAATAATTAACAAAGAATGTTTTAACATTTAAAAATCACATAGAAGATTTGTTGGAACCGTTCTTTTCTACTTCAGCGACAAGAATTTCTGCACAAATTGATTTTACCAAATGTAAGACGTGTCCCATTCGTGGATCAACGATTGTATTATAATTGACCATATTTTTTCCGCGAATAACAAATGTACGTAGCTAGCAAAAATACAGACCTTCGAAGCGGCCTTTCATCTGCCCGTGTGAATTGTATTCTTAGTCAGAAGGCCATCATGTGAACGAAGGCCGAAGCTAATTTTGCATCCACACAGAAGCTGTGCCAAATCAATTGCTTCATGTCAACGACACACCAAGCCAGCAGAAAGAAAAAAAATAGTTGTTCTATGGAGATATTAGCAAAAAAGCTTGAAGCCCTTTACTCCCTTTTCGTAGCTGGTCAGTCCATAATCTAGACCAACGCACTGGAAAGGCTGTCCCATGTACAGTTAAGGGGAATAAAATGGTCAGTGGTGCTCATACTATGCAACTTAATGTTGCAAAATGGTCTGACATAAATACGATTGTGATTGCCTTACCCATCAGAGAATGGAATGACCCGTTAAACTCCCACAACAGATTGGCGATAAGTGCTATCTTCTACAGGAACCTTCTCACGACATCTCAATTATTGACACGATTTACAAATTTCTCTTTATTATCATTTTGTTAGTGGTATTTTGGCAGCGCAATAGTCAAAGGCGGTGTGCAATTTGAATACAATGTCACACACCTAAAAAGAACAAATAATAATAACATTTTTAAAGGACGAAGAAAACGTAGTTATATATAAAGTGAATAAATATATGAATAGAGATATTAAAAATTCTGGATCTATCCCAGCGTATTAACTATTACCATATTGTCGTATCTAAAGTTGCGCTATATAACCGAATGCATATCATTGCAAGCTCGCATTTAGTTCAACCATTTGCACCATCTTCACCTGTTGAGATAAAAGCAAGGTAAATTTAGCCTTATTTCTTCCCCTTATAATGGTTTATTTTTCAAAACTCTGAAAATACAATTACTTTTCAATTAGCCATGCGAAATTAAGGCTACGTTATAATTATAACCCTTAGACTCTTCGACGACTGTAGTAGTTGATAGATTAAAATGTTTCAGTTTGTTTTGTAAAAATGCAAAATTATGCATTTCCAGTACTGTATTCGGAATTAGCATTCAAATGAGTGGTTTTCTCAAAACCGCTGACTTCTGTATTATAACCTATACACAACCTACCAGGGTTGAAAATGTTAATGTATACTCAGCTTTTACTCTGTGTGCAATTTGCAGCTTAAGTATTTTTGGTGTATATTTGTATTTATTTGATGCTTCGATAATTCAAAGAGATACGGGATTCCATGCGTTTTCCTTTTTGATGTAGCTCCGTACTGTTTAATTTCTTTTTTTTTAGATATTTTTTTTTTAAATTGATAAACAAAATTCATTTGATTGATTGGAAGGTCAAATGATTGAAAGGGTATAATTCGTAGATGCACAATAACTAAAGACATAGATGTATATCGCCACGTTCACTTTGCCATATAATTTACCTTGTTAGCGAAAGCGGAGTTAAGTTGACATTAACCGTTAAATGGCCGGAGGGTCAATTTCCAAAGGCCGGGGGTTCTCAAACATGAAATATCTCAGAAGTAAATTAATATACTGTCAAATTTAGGGGTCTTATAGAGACAAATAAGGGTTATAGAAGGGGTATACCAGTCACAAAAATGCAGTAGAAGGTCTAGGTAGTTGATGAGAAACCATTCGTATTATGTATTTTTGTTAAAGATTAGTCTCGTTAAAATAGGTATAAACGGCAAATACAAAATGGATAGTCTCTGGGTGACAGTGATATTAAGTTTATATATACATGGAATTTAAATGAGGGAAAAGTGGACTGCGAGATCCCGTATCTTTAAGCTGATGCCTTGGTCGCATCGAATATTACCGTGAATTTCGGGTTCACCATGGCAATACGAACACAGATTCTGTCCCCTTATGCCAATGTCAATACCGAATGTCAATATTATTGGAGTATAGTTCTATGATAAGGAACGTTCCGGGGCCCCGCTGTTGAACAAGAGGTGAGATGTTGAACTACTCGACAGCGGTGCGGTAAGTGTTTGTAACTGACGAACGTTTCTTCAGGGACTCTAATGATACGTATTACACGTTCCTAGACTGCATCAAATTGCAAGAAAAGGGAGATTGGGCTAGAGAAACAGAGAGCAGGAAAAGATAGAGAGTGAGTGTGTGAGAAACAGAAAGAGGGGATAATACGGGGGAGGGTATATCGCATTTGCAAGTGATTGACGCCTATTTTGAACAAACCCTGGATCCCATAAGAAAAAGCAATGGGATGTTGGGTACTCATTTTGTGGAAGACGAAATCAGTCGACTTTTAAGCTTAGGGCAACATTTTCAGATGGCGATAATTTATTTGTTTTCATAGCACACCTTCGTTGAGGTCAGTTTTGAGGAAGCAAACACTTAGATTGGGCTTGTATACATTAGCTTTTATATACATTAAGAAAAGTGAGGGGCCAATGATGGAACCATGTGGGATACTAATTTTATCAACACTTTAGGCTGAATTACCTGTGTATCTATAGTGTTTCCTAAAATGAAATCAAAAACATAATTTTACCGGCACTCTTTTTTTCCTTATAACAATATAAAAAAAGCGTTTACAAGTACATCACCAAATTTTGGTTTTTCTTCCAATTTATTACATTACACCCCACGCCATCTTTCATGCACGTTTCTCAAAATATATTCAAAATAGGTATTGTTTGCGTTTATATGCTACTGTGATAGAGACACAATCAGTATGACACATACACATTAAAGGTCCCAGGAAATGCAAATAGAATTGATGTGGTTTGTGTCAAGTCTACAAGGAGGGACTAGAAAGCATTCAATATTTGGATTGGTGATGACATCATTAGTGAAACTATTGATTTTTCAGAGAGTAATAGAAAATTCCAGGTGACTGGTGTGAATCTATTCATGACACTGACTGAAAATCAATAGTTTCACTAATGATATCACTGGTAGTGTGTTCTTTTTTCTGGCCATGGAATGTCCTGTAAAGATTTGGATTAGGTTTATCATCTCATTTCCTGGGACCTTTAAACAATCATGACAGTGATTCCTTAAAATATTGCGTTAATGACATATCCTTCTCTAATTTGTAAAAATTATCTGAATTGTGGGTATTTTTAAAAAGACTTTAACTTGCATTCGTGGATAAACAGATTATATTATTAAGTAAGTACGTGATATTTCCAACGATCCTCTTTTTCCATACATACTGTAGACCTGGGCCTCATCACCACGCTTGGTTTTGTATTTAGGTGCAGCAGTCAGTTAATTTCCAGCCTGTCCCAATCGGCTTTGTTGAACAGCCAGACACATCCTGCCTGAAAAGAGGTGTCTGTCATATGACGAGATTTTGACTGCTGATTGGACTCTGTGTAGTGGTTTGATGCCACACTTTTATTATAGGAAAGCTTGAGAACATGTAAACAATGATTTCTTTGAGAGGATGACGTACATGGTGTTAAATCTGATGATTTGGAGTCAATCCGTGGTTATCAGCCTTGCCATCTGCCAGCAGAAAAATGCCTTCAGTAGTTTGAATTCACATTGAAAAAAGAAACAAGTGTTTTAACACTTCATAAATACTGTACTGACGCGAGTATAGTTGACTGTTTTTTACTTGAAATTTGGTAAGAATTCAAGGCTGGGACTCGCGTGCTGTCCCAAATGGAAAATCCTCAATGTGCCATATATTATTATATTCAGTGTCTATAGGTTATTCATTAATGAATGTAAAATAAAGTGGAGGCATTTCTAATCAACAATTTACATTGTCCTATAGGAGGGCGAGGTAATCCGAGTACTTTATTCATCAGGCGTTGACAATAAAACAGTACAAATTAACAAATAAGTTATTACGCCTTAGTTCTATGTACATTTAGTATACTGCGTCATTCGTAGCGATTGCTTCAAGTGAAGTGTGAGAGATGGATGTTTCATTTACTAAACTAGTTCAAAACATTCGGCAAAATTTTAGAATTAACGCCTAAAATCAAAAAATTGAAATCTACATTATGTAAAACTAACTACCTGAGAGCACGTGTGGCGCAACGGATAAGCGCAGGACTCATGATCCTAAGTTCGTGAGTTCGAGCCCCGCTGAAGTCAACGTGTTTGTGTCCCTGGGCAAGATACTTAGTCTCAATTGCCTCGTTCACCAAGCGAAATATGGGGAGCTGTTATGGGGGATATTACAATCTAAGTGCTGATAGAGTTGTGCCTAGCCAGCAGCCACCTAGATGAAGCGAAATGATTGTGACGATTTCCTGATGGCAGCGGTAATAATAATTGGCAATCGCGCCTTGAGCACCCCGCAGGGTGGATATGTGCGCGTTATAAATCGACACATTATTATTATTATTATTATTACCTGAGCATGTAGAGATGTACCGTTCCAGTATATTTTTATTACCTGAATTGTGATTTATTTTCCTTGTGATTTTCACCGGAAGTCACGTTGTCCAGCGCCGACCTTTAGAAAACTATGAAAAAAATATTTAAACATAAGAATATGCCATTAGAAAAATATTTTATCTATAATATTTTTCCTTTCGGGAAAACTTTTTTTGCTACACAAGGCCACCTGAGCAACCAAAATTTACAGTGGGATTATGTACTTTTCTGGAATTACAAAAAACATAGGAGTGGGATTATACTCGAGGGTGGTAATATACACGAGTCGTATGGGTAATGTACGTTCGAATAAGATATTGTTATACAATGGCCCTTTGAAACAAGAAATTGTTAAACAAATGTGAACAAATTGCTACCAGTTCAGTGGAGACAAGAGGTTTTTGAATTAACGTCTAACTACTCAGGTGTTTCAAATTATAGTATTAGCTTTATGTTATCCGCCCAAGCATTGCCAAGCATTTCTTTATTAAGTATTAGTTCCAACAAACACAGGAATCATATGACCTTATTTTCAATTCAATCAATCGGAGTAATGTTTATTATTCATAAACATTGAGCCGAAATAATATAAACATATTCAACATGTAAAAATTGAGAAAGTTACCAAGTGGTTGGTAAATACAACCCCATCCCCCTGAAATTCGGATTTTAAAATTTGGTTAAATAACATCATTTCTTTACCTGGACAGGCGTAGAATCGATACATACAATATTTTAACTGTTTCTTGTATTTGCTGAGGAGTATGGCAGATAAAGTTGAGATAGATCGAGATTTCATAGATTCTATCGTGCCAATTTATTCAAACGGGAGTCTGGAATATGAATATGATGTTAAAGTCAGTTTGAATAAAGCCAAAGTCAAAGTCAGTTCGACTTAGCCATTCAGTCAATTTTATCACTTTCATTCGTTCATATTTATTCCATACATTGTGACAACGAAAGGAAACCACCCTGATGAATAATCATTATAAAATCATAAAGCTCACAGTGGAATTTTAAACGCAACATGATTTATTATGCGATATGATATGAATATTAAGCAAGTGAAATGCTACAACATAATGTGCACGGAGAAGTCACCGTTAGAGAATAAAATTTGTATGATCATAATCTACTGAATCCTGAAAGTCAACAAGTTCTAAAAGATATTGACTGAACAATAAAACATACTAACATAACAAAACTGAAGTAAAGAATAACATTTATGACCAGAGAAGGTAGAAAAGTATCTAACGTAAAAAAGGCATATAACCTGGTTTGGAACTGGAATTGGGTCAAAGGCCTAATCCGCGCATTTAATTAAATCTTGGTTCACATTAATTTTTGTCCAGGACATAACACAGCTGATGCTTTTTGATTGATGGAAAAGTAAATAAAGCATAACTAATACTAGTCACGTGATGCCTGCATTAGAGATCCGTCCTTTGATGATATTTACAAGCGACAATCACCACATGACTGCATATCTAATTATTATTTATATTCAGTGGTATGGAACCAAAAACTGTATGTATTGTAAAGATTAGATCTTATTTAGGTACCGTTATGAGAGGCAATTGCGTGTGTTACATGCCATTTTGGTACTTTGCCGTTATAGTATGTGCAAATTTTGAATACAATGGAATAAAGCGTTGTCATCCGTGTGTAATCACTCTTTAATTCATTGAACATGAGGGGTAGTCAACTTTGGTTTGGGTAAGGTTGTGTGCGGTGCTTGGAGCTTGAGAAATAAATTGTTGGTAAAGTAGGGTCTTCAAACTGATTTTTTACCAATTTTACGGAATTGGGAACTGAATTTTGGTCCAACAACATATACACTACAAAAATGTTGAATAAAAAAGGTCACAACCCTTTATGTTGAATAAAATCTTAAGTCAAAGTTCAGTAAACCTTACACAAAGCTGAGTATATTTTACCCATCAATGACTAAGGTTTACCCAACAATGACTAAGGTTAACTCAACTTTGACTAACATTTTACTCAACTTTGATTAAGATTTTACTCAACAGTAAGGGTCGTGTCCTTTTTACTTAACATTGAGTAATTGTTACAGTGTAATAAGTTGAAGCAATATGCAAAACTAATAATCTGAAAATCAGTGAAAGTGAAATATAAGTAAAAAGCTCAGCGGTGTGGCAGGAGGGGATATAGTCCTCCGGGGCTCAACATCCGGGAAAAATGGTGAACAATAGGGACATCGTTCAGTTGACTCTTCACGCAACATTAGTTTCACGCTTTATCCGTTGTCTGTCTATGGAGCCCGGACTATGATACCTGCCGGACATGATTACTTTCACACCGGAACTTATTAACTCCGGGTTGGAGGGACAACATTGAGGTACAGCAACCTCATTGGTCTGAAGGGGTGTCTAACCGCGACCTTCTATAGCCACAAGTCGATCGCTGAAACCTCTGCGTCATCGTGCCCTCAGAAATCAGAAAAAAAATCAAAGTATCAACACGAAATATGAAAAATTAGCATTTGTAAAATTGAATTTTATGCTTGTGCTATTATTCAACTTGTTCCCATGGTTTTACGTCTCGCTTCCCCTCAAAAAAGTGCCAGTGTTTTATCTGGGGAAGAAAGTTAATAGGTATACAATCTTTACAATACGTATATTATACATGCTATTGAGTGCAACATCTACCTGCCACAAAAATCAAAAATCCCGTATTCTATTGGAGTTTTTAGAAGAGCAAATTAGCACTGAGACTATTCAATATTCTGTTCGCGTAATAAGGCGCGCATGAAAGGGATTACAAGTGATGTAAGATAAATAATATGAAGGCGAATACTCTTACAATCCCTTACTGAGACCAAGGAGAATCAAATTGATAGTGCAAAAAGAAAAAGTGCAAAGCATGTATTCCGACATGTCTGCAACAATTACACGCTGTGTAATTACATCACGCCCATGTTGGTTGAAGAAGTGCAAGCCTCTAATATTTCATTAATTTTAGCAGCATTAAACCATTTCCATGAAATTGAAGACAGGTGATTGTGTATAATTTTCAACTTAAAAAGCGGTTCCCTTTGTATTATTAAAACCTTTGTGTTATCAATAATGTTGTCGCGGAAGCTGGTGATGATGCTAGAAAATACCCAATTGTGAGAACATTTTGGGAATAGTTTGAAAGAAATAGGTAGATGTGCCATATACGATACTCTCATAAAAACACTCTCAACTAGTCATTGGACCAAGCAGACATGGTTTACAGAATAAAAGCACCTCAAGCATAACAGAGATTATGGTACAAGACTACATGCCTTTACAGAATAAAGCACATCAACATGATTATGGTAAACAAGTAAGGACGTGCTCTACAGATATCAAACATAACAGAATAATGGTACAGAAGAAATGAGAAAAAGCATATCCAAACAGCAGAATTATGGTAACAAGGAAGGACATGCCTTTACAGAATAAAGACAAATCAAACATAAAGAGATATGGTAACAAAATACACTTGCAGAATAAAGCACACCATACATAACAGAAGATTATGGTAACAAGAAGACATGCTTTACAGAATAAAGCACACGAACATAACCGAGGATTATAGTAACACGAAGCATGCTTTACAAAATAAAGCACACCAACATAAACAGTTTATGGTAACAAGAAGACAGCTGTACAGAATAAAGCACACAAACATAACAGAGATTATGGTAACAAGAAGACATGCTTTACAGGAATAAAGAACATCAAACATACGAGATTATGTAACAAGAAGACATTCTTTACAGAATAAAAGGCACATCAAAACTAACAGAGATTTGGTACAAGACGACATGCTTATATATAAAGCAATCAAACATTAACAGGATTATGGTAACAAGAAGACATGATTACAGAAATAAAGTTACACCAAACATACAGAGAATATAGTAACAAGAAGACATGCTTTACAGAAGAAAGTACACGAACATAACAGAGATTATAGTAACACGAAGACATGCTCTGACCAAAAATTAAAGCCACCAAACATAACAGATTATGGTAAACAAGGAAGACATGCTTTACAAAATTAAGCACACAACATAACAGAGATTATGGTAACAAGAAGAAATGCTTACAGAATAACCATATCAAACATAACAGAGAGTATGGTAAAAAGAAGACATTCTTCAGAATAAGCACACCAACAAACAGAGATTATGGTAGGTGTGCCATATAAGACTCTATATACAAACACTCTCTATAGGTCTGCGCTAAAAATTCTATCAAGTTAAGATGAAATGAAAAGGGGGCGGAGTTTGGTAGATCGCATGGAAAACTACTAAAGAAAATAATGTTCTAAAGAAGCGTCAAAAACCCAGAGTGGAGACTAAAACTCTGAATATTAAAACGCAAAATGGTTCTTAATAAAGAAAAACTCCACCCTAAGCGACACACTGTAATTTTATGTTTAAAATATTTATGCCAATCCCCAAAACAATGCTGATTTCACTATACAATTCAACCCGATCCGAAAATAGTATATTGCATGGCGTTAACAATCAGTGGTTTGGCTAAAAATATAAAATACATAATATTATTGATGCACTTCATTACATGGCTGTAAATGTGTTGAATTTTATAAATAGTTGTAGCCTAATGCAAGACTGTTTATATGATTGGACAAAAAGGGGAAGGATAGTTGAGATATAGGTGTTACGTTGTATGCATTTAGAAAATTATAGTTAAGCTTTTTTTCACAGGAAATTGGATAGGACCGTCCATTTTAAATGACATTTCGAGCAAGGGTTGGGACAAACCAAATAAAAAGTCGCAACATATGCATAATCTTTCCTTCATTTTGATGGCCCTTGAAACTTGAGCCCTGTAATTACAATTATCTACAAAGCAAACACTGTTAGTATTATCTTAATTATCCTATTTGATTCCAATCTGAATTGATAACTGTATATTCTAACCAATGAAATTCGTCGTTATTTACATATTAAGTTTCTACAATTAATTTTGATCAATGACGATACAATTTAACAACGTAATCAAAAACGCAGCGTGTACTGGTATGCGTAAAATTGGCAGCCATCTTTCTATGGCGATATTGCGTTTCCCTACAGGCTAGCACTAATGATGTAATATAGCAATGAAAGGGTTAAATAGAGTATTATTTATATAACCATTTTCTGTAGCCCACTGATTCCGCCCGCTTGTGCACGGTGAAATTTCACACTAAACATCCAACTACCTTTTTATCAAGTAAAAGCTGAAGGAAACCGAGTCCGCAGGGTAAATATGCACTAAGGCCTCTGTCAGTTAAGAAATGGCCTGTGACGCCATAATGGTCGACGAGACGCCATTTTGTTCAGATTGCAGTATGACGTTGAATTTTTGCAGTACACGCCATACGGCTTGGCGCGTGAAGGTAATGAGTAGACAAATCATAACAAACGATATGTACTGCATATGGAACGCTCTGTCTATGCTTGTCATCACCCAGTATTGTATGCCAGTAATTAAAAGTAATTAAAGCAGTTAAAACGGCTTTATGTTAAAGTCAATCATGAAAATTAAATCACCTTGATTTTCGAAATAAATATTGCAACAATTATTTATAAATTGAACGTTGTTTATTTCTGTTTGTTTCTCCAGCGATTTTCCTTTTTGTCTAATTTTCGCCATCTAACTCTGTTTCTGTGCTATCACTTTATCTTTAATTTTTAAAATGGTTATAACACTACTCAAAAAGGTCCACAGATTTATTGCATACAATTTCCCAAGTTAGTAATTTTCAAATAATTTTGCCACATTGGTACTTTTTTGGTCATTTGTATTTCTTCATGTTGTACCCATAATATTTCAATCGATATACTGACAACCTTAAAGACACGAAACGATTTGGCAAGTGAAATATTAAATGTCAGCTTCTATGCTATGTCCAACACATAAAGTATGACAAAAAGACTACAAATTTTGAAAAACAGGCAAAGTCGTGTCTGACTGTTGCAGGTACATGTAGAAAGGTAATCGCACATTTCATTCATGACGTCAGTTTTTTTTATCATGACTGCATTAAAGCTGAATGCCCCTCTTTTACCATTTTATAGAAGCTCTGATTTTTTTATTGTTATATTAGAAGGTTATGGTAGGCCGAAGATATAAAATAATATCAAGTATCAAAACATAGATATAAAATATGCCTTCAGCATAGGTAAAGAGAAAACATAGGGACGGACTACCAACTTCGTATGGGGAGACAATGGGGACATATAGATTAGAAAGAGGCTGCCACAACAACAGTTATACAAATGACTATGAACTGTTTACCTACCATAACATTAACAACAACCAGTTTAGCAACATTTTGGTATTTGTTTGTAAATCATGAAAACCATAATCTAGAAAAATCCCAACAACAATCATCATCGTCATCATCATCGTCGTCGTCGTCATCATCGTCGTCGTCGTCATATCATCATCATCACCATCATCATCATCATCATAATCATCATCATCATGCACAAGACGTTCAATCATAAAAAGGTAAAGAAGGACAGTTGTACGAAAAATTATCAAGCCATGTTCAACTGGTGTGCTTGCTTCATCGTCATGAATAAAATACCTTGTTAATTGCTTTCACGACATCCATATTCTAGCAGTTTAGTAAAAGTGGGTCTCTTTTGCCAAAATGTTGACCTTTTCTATATTGAATGGAACATGCAGTCTATCATTTGACATGCAATTAAATATTTTCAGTAACTGTTTAAAAAAAGGTTTTTTTGTGCTTGATTATTTCATCCATGATGGAAGTGCCTGGGCAATCACTCGTCTACTTATCTGGGTATCATTTTCAACTAGACTTAATCAAATAGGTAAATTTAGGTGCAATTTGATACTCATTCTTTTGGCCAAAAAAAGCACAATTTATATCAGACTGGTAATATTTTGAGGTGAAACGTTATTTATCAAAGTTCCTTCAAAACGGTGTGTTTAAATTTAACGTTAGTTACTTATTGAGATTAGAAGAAGGTTAAATATGTTTATGAACTAAACATATTTATTGATTACACGGTCTGTAACAATAACAAAGTTGGTGTCAAAAATATGCCGATGTTTTAAGACTTGATTTAAAGTAAAACTTTCTGTGAATGGAAAATATAGACAATCAACACATGAATGTCTTTTAATAGGTATATGTTTGTTTTGTTTGGTGTGAATTAATGTGTGTTTGTATGTGTGGGGGTATGTGTGTGTGTTTTTGTGTATGTGTAGCTGTGTGTGTGCACTTACATGTGTGTGAATGTGTGTAGGTGGGTACGTGTAGGTGGTGTGTGGGTGTGTGTGAGTATTCTAGCATAATTTTTATTTATATCATGCAAATCTGTTGAAATCGGGTTCTTGAGACTTTAGAACGCCGTCTGATCGGTTTCTCATGAAAACATCGTAATAATGTCTCTAAAAACGATATAACTTTATAAAAAATACCATGTTTCATTTAAAATTTAAAAAAATGTCATTTCATACACAAGCAGGTCTTGGAGAATTCTAAATTCGCTATTGAGTATTTGTATATTGATGTATTCAGTATAGTGAAACCTTTCCGGACGAGAAAGCATTGAATGCGAAGCCTGCTGCAAGCACCACAACATGTTGGAGAATATTTAAGGTCTCTGGAGAGCAATGCTCTTTTCATGAGGTATAATGATGACAGAAGAACGTGCACTCCTTGTTAAGTATAAGCATTGTTTCTTTTCCATGCTTGCACATCCTTTGAAATTAACAGGTTCAATTTCGAGTTCTTGAGCAGCACGGAAAGATCGTTTTGTACACAATCGAATTCGAGGCAACGGTATATTGGAAAAAACACAAGCATTGTTGTTTTTTAAGCCTAGGGGAAAGGTATGCCCTAATTTTTAGTGGTAATCTGATATATCTCAGCCAGTATGAATGTTGCATTAAATTCATATTCGATAGATGAGGATGTAAGATATGAAATTACATGGATTTAACAACAAACCCTTGCAGGTCTTTTGTCCATCATAGAAACATTTTCTAACAAATCAGTAAAGATGTGATTGGTTTTAGTATGTATCTACTTATATATTATTATATATATTTTAGCCATTTTCAAATTGATTGTTCTGTAGAGGCCCTGAATATTCGTATCCGAGTCAGAGCTTTAATATTTTCATCAGTAAAGAGATAATTTACCCCATTAAATTTAAAAAGGTTCCGATGACATATTATTATTATTATTATTACATTATTGTTATTACTTTATTATTATTATTATTTATTATTATTTGTAAACATTTTTTCTTATTTTGAATTTACCCAACATACATATTTTGAAGGAAATCAAAATATATTTTCAACGTTTCTGCAGCCAAACCACCATTATATATACACACTGTGCATTATACGACAGAATTAGTGATTAGGTGTATACTCACCAGGCAAACCTCAGAATGGATATTGTCTCCAAAAGACCTCTGTAAATTATAAATTTCCTTCACAGAAGTACGCTTGCGCAAAATAAACCTGTCGCAGCCTACTGTGTTTACGGACCTGGGACCTGAAAATAATAATTCTACACATCGTGCACTCTGCAATATTTTCAATTTTTAATTAGTACCATCAGGTTGTTTTTCAGATTGAACCTGAGCGGTTTCAAATGAATTAGTAATTATGAGAATGTGGTCAGCAAAGGTCAGATATTGTTAATTAACTCTTTGAATTAATAATAAACTTCTTAAAACTCTGGTTACGGTGGCAAGACGGATGAATTTATTGTGCATTGGCTTAAAGCTGCGACTTCATAAAAAGGTCAATTAAATATATCCGCCCCTCAGAGAATTGGTTTAAATTAAGACCTGTTGCGATTATTTTGAAACCGAGAACCAATCACTAAGGGGACGTAGTTAAGCGACAGAACAGCTAAGGTGGAAGAGGAAATTAAAGCCAAGTAAAGGGTTGGAGTCAGAATTCAAAATGACATGGACTAATCAATGCATTTAGAATTAGAAAACTGACCAATAGTAGTTTAAGTGGCATTGTATTAGCATTAAGCGCAAAATTGCTGGAGTGAAATCTTAGAAAACGTGTTGGTAGTAAGAAAATTACATGATTTGTTAAGTGCATGTACGAAGTTAAAGTCTATGACGAATATGTATTGTATTGAACAGAAAGCGTACCAATTAACGGTATGACCTTGCGTGGTGAACAGATGGGTTTGAAAATGTGGTGAAAATCATTAAAATGTTTATAAATATTTCAAATCTACGTGCGCTTAGAATAGAACACAACCAATTTTAAAATACTGAGATAAGTTTTATGTCGCTTACATTATGTCACTGTAAACCTTGAAACAACAACAAAAAAAATAAACGAAGGGGAGTTTAGACAGAATTTTGTTTACATCACACCACCTCCAAAACACTACACTATAGTAACAAAATGAAATAAGACGAATACGAAACAACAGCGAATATAATAATGCAGTTCTACTACAGATATACTCACTACATATGAAATATACCTCTTTCATCGTACGCTTTCCATTATGTTAATACACGAGTCAATTCCTTCATTTTTTAAAAGTACAATGGAGCTTTCCTGATGACAAGAGCTTTTAGCTTCATGGGTAACAAATTCTGTTTCCTTTAAAATTAAAGGCACTATCAATGATTTGCTAAATCAGAAAATTTAAACCAAATCATCAAACTAATTGTCATTATTATTACTTTTTTCAAAAATCAAATTTTAGCATTTGTGTAGCAAGGAGATGTATCTTAACACATACTCTGTAACTGGTAACACTGAAAGCAATCTAAGAATAAATTCTAGAAGAATATTTTTTAATATTCTTCTATGGGCAGAAATCTCAAATATTAAAATATTTGAGATTTCTGCCTATACGAACACTTGCAATTGAGTGGCGATTCAGATTTTCAGCACTGCTTATTTTGTTCTTTTTTCGTCATTTTGTCATTTAATAAAATACCTGATGAGAATTCTACACAATTTGTCTTTTTGAAGCTACAAATTTCGAACAGTTTTACGTTTTCGCGTGCATCACTGATAGTGCCTTTAAACATACACCTTGACATCGTTCAAATTACCAAATTCAACCTTTTTTTCAAAATGATATTTTCTTTATGACGTTTGTTTCATGGCTTTGGAGGGGAAACATTCTCATTGACAAATGGAATGTTTCTAGACAAGGACGTGTTAAGCTCATGGATTGAACATGGAGGTACGTCATTCTGTTCGCTGCATTTTGGCACTCGGAACAAGGATGACGGTTTGTGACGTCATGCCGAAATATATGCAATGCAAAGGATCCAGGTACCTCGAAATTTATTAGGTTTTTCGCATTTGACATGGCGTATAGTTTGCAGTGAAAGAGTTCTCTGGTGCTAGGCAATGATGCATTGAATCCAAGCATATTCATTGTGAATTTATACATTTTACACGAGATAAAAAGGTGACAACGGTAGCATACAGAACTGAGATCGATCTTCAATTAATAACACAAAAGAGCAATTGGAGTACAATAAGCAAGGACACAACAGAACGTATTTTTTTTTTTGCATTTCGGATGCGCGCAGGTTTGTGTGTGCATTAAAAATATGGCGTTTCAAGGACTAAGAATATCTTTACTTTGAATAGCAGCTATAGCAAAATACCTACTGAATACCTACAAGAAAAATACCTATTTCGTTTTGCACGATATGCTTCATTTACGTTCTGATGGCTCACGCGGGTAAAAATACCCATGCGCCTCATGTCAATGTCACCTAAGCTTCTAATCATTTGATTTATAGCTATGTTGCGATTGTTGGAAGTATGTTCTTAGAGATGGTATCATCGTAGTCTTTTTCACACTTTTACCCATCATTGAACAATTACCTAACACCACGGTCTTCAAATGATGATGATGATGATTATTATTATTAGCATGCACTGCAAATGCACTATACTCTGGCTCATAATTTCTTGGACAGTTTAGAACGTACATCAGCTTCCCCGCCAAAACGGCGCACCATCGTGTTGCACGTAGACGCAGTACACGCAAAGATCGCCGCGCGCGTTTGTTATGTCCAAGCTGGTCCAAGAAATTATGGCCCAAAGTATAAATGTGCACACAATTTTTTTAGAAAACGTTTATACATTGCATGTGAATGTCGTTTACGATAAACCAGTTCTGAAAGCTTGTTCTTTCCTGAAAAAATTACTATTACCCTAAAAACGCGAAAGGTACAAAAGTTGGATAATAAAGGTAGAAAATATAATATTCTGCTTCTATCTTATATTGCGTTCTAAAATTAGATAAACCAGTTCTGAAAGCTTGTTCTTTCCTGAAATGTTTTTACCATTACCCTAAAAATGCGAAAGGTACAAAAGTTGGATAAGAAAGTTAGAAAATATAATATTTTGCTTCTATCTTATATTGCGTTCTGAAAATGAGAATTAAAGATGCGTAGTTTTCATAGCTTATCTGCAAATTGTACACATCTGCTCAGTACATTAACCTAATTATGATTGTTGGCATTATAATTTGGCCTATAGTTTACGTCTAGCATGTCTGTGGAAAATGCAAAGTTGATTTCTTCCATTTTAGTGTCAATTTCGTTGATTTTTCAACAGAATTTTTATGGTTACTGTATACACTATTATGATAGTCCATATTTCTACACATACGCACATGCAAAACAAATTACATAATCATAGAACCTCGTATTCACTATGAGTTACAATAAGCTCATCTACCAATGACACAGTTCAGTTGGTTGTACTTGTACATACATTGACATGAACTGACCTTGTGTGATCTGGTTATCATATATCATACCCCAAAAAACAGGGGTGTATTTTCTAAATACATTGGTGAATGAAAGCTACTGAACTGTGCCAAGGGAATTGAGATTTTACTAGCTCATAGTAATTAATTAGGTAGAATTTAAATAATAACTCTGTATAAATTATATCAAATTATGCATATTTTTAACTTATTTAGGTAACAAATTTACTTATGAGTTGTTTTTTTTGCTTACATAACCTGTAATTTTTACATAACACGTGTAATTATAATTCTGTGCGTGTACAAATGAGTATTTAATTCTGTTTTTGCCTCTCTTTTCTACACATATATAAGCATCATTAAAGCCACAATCGAGCGATTCTTCTGCATATAGCAAATGAATTTAAAATGTCAAAAAATGCTAATTTTAGCGATTGCTATTGTCTATGTGTAAAGGTTATGATACTTTCACTACTGTGTTGATTCATTGTCAATATAAATTTTGAATTTAACAATTTCTAAAGATTATATGTTAACGCAGCTTTTTGCAATTTAACATGATATCACCATTCTCAATAGAGATATTTTATGCTTGCAACAATAATAATCGCGGTGGTAATTGTTATTTCTGAAACATTTTGTAAATTCTGGAAACAACCATGTTTTTTTTTTTAAACTTATATTTTGTAGTGTTTATGCTTTGTGTAGAATTGTGCGCATGTGTGTTGTGTGTGTGTGTGTGTGTGTGTGTGTGTGTTTGTGTGTGAGCGCGCGCGTACTGATATACTACTTTACGTCGAGGACCAAACAAAAAGTCCTCGGAAGATTTTCTTTTGCCATGGAGGTATTATAACAATTCACTTTAATACTTTACGACCGAGGGCGCAATTCCTTTGATGTCCTAGGAAGTGTAGATGATCAAAATTTGTGTGTGCACGCGTGTGTGTGCGTGCGTTTGTGGGTGCGTGCGTTCGCGCGCGTGTGTGTGTGAGAGCGAGCGAGTGTTTTTTTTTTTTAATGAATAACGAAGAAAGCTTAGGCATTGACTTTTTATGGAAAGCTGATGTTGTATCTGACGTAGAAAGCAATGGAAAAATTCTGGGCACTCTCTATCTGAAGTGACGGGTACGTGCCTCGACCAGGTGAAAAGTAGGGGCCTTTCAGGTAAAATGTACCAAAAATAGGGGGTAATTCGGTACACAATAAATAAAAATGGGTTAATCCAGTAAGAAGTTTTAAGAAGCGGGTGGCATTGAGGTAACAACCCGAAGTTCAATAGGAAGTGACTCTCTTCCAGAGTTCAAATTGCCATGATATTATAAATTGTTGCCATTAAATTATAAAATTGTTCAAATGTGTGCGTAGCGCGCGAAAATTTTGAATTTGGATGCCATGATATTATAAATTATTGCCATGAAATTATAAAAAATTGTTCAAAAGTGTGCGGTAGCGGGCAAAAAATTTGAATTTGGATGTTAAAATTCTTTTAAAAAGTGGATACTTTATGCAAAATTTCTGAAAAAAATTGGATAGCAAGAAGAAAATGGGGGTCATGGAGTGTCCGAAGATTTAAAAAGGGGGTCATTGAGTAATAGGTAGGGACAGTAGCACAAAAAGGGGGAGATTGGGTACAAGCCAGTTTGAAAAAAGGGGTCTAACCTGTGGCACATCCTGTGTAACTGTAGTTCATATTTAAGGTCAACTAGCCATGCAGAATAAAGTCTGATAAACAGGGGTCAGAAATGGTTTATTTCTTGTTTGTGACATCGGGCGTGATTTTACTATTCCATTGATGATATGAATAGGATAACAGCTGTAATGCTGAATACCTCTATTTATATCGTCAATGAAATAATCAATAATCACTCTGATATCACAAACATCGTGCAACTGTACCGGTCCCTACTTTGGAATGGAACTACACTTATCTGCAGGGCCGTACGCAGGATTTATTATGGAGAGTGCGGAGCCTCGAAAAAGTGGACCTTTTTTGGTAAAAGTGGACCTAACCCCCTAAAATGGTCCTTTTTTGGACTTTTGGAACATCTCTCTAAAATGTGGACTTTCTTGTTAAAATTTCTTTAATGAATTTTGGAACCCTTTTTATGCAAAAACACAGCAAAAAGTGCACTTTTTGCCCCTTTTGTGGAATTTGGGGGTGCGACCACACCCCGCACCCCTCTGCGTACGGGCCTGCTTATCTGAAAGCTATTTGGATATATTTTATTATGGCTATTTTGTCCCAGATTTGAGTTATCGTGCCAAATTATTACTTTCTGTTAGATACAACATATAGGTCCATCATTTAATCAATATCTTTTCGTGGATCCTTCAGATGCGGATTTAACCCATAGTCAGTTTAGAGGGCATTTGCCTCATATTTGGACCTCTGCCTTGGGGGCCCCTACGTAATGTTACATTAAAAAATATTACGCAGAGTATGTACGATACTTATCACAGTACAAACCAGTTGGTAACGGAGGGGGCGTAAGACCTGTGGTAAAATCCCGAATTCCAGTAAACGGGCCTCTGGTCAGGCCCATTGTGTGACGCAATGGGCCTCCAAACCCTTTGCATACCTGGCCCTTTTCTTTAAATCCTCCTGGTTTTCTTTTAAGTGGATTTGTGAGTGTGGTTATTTTTGGTGTGGTCGTGTGTACGTTCTGCATATAGGAGTGGTCTAAGTTTATGCAAGGTTTAGTTTGGATTCTGTGTAAGGTTAAGATAAGGCTGAGTATTTTGTATTATGTATATATTTTATGGGTAATAAGGGGAATATTAGTTCTTATTGTACTTCATGTCAATCAGGAATGTATAATGAAAGAAATACGCCCATACCCCTGAAGTCTGATGTGGCAACTCAAGTTACCACCTGTCATATATTCAAAATTTTAGAAACGCAAATGTTGCCACACACTGACAGTTATGCTACAAGGCAAATATTAAGCACTCAGTTAGATACTTGGGATTATGTAACTAAATATTGTAATAAGTCAACCAACCTTATATTAAACAGGCTGGTTGGCATTCGAGTGATAATCATTGTCAAATCTGCAGGTTGCTGAATCAAGTTTGATTTCTGAGATCTGGTAACGTTTGGAGATAATAGTACTGGCCATCTACGCCGTCGATCACTCGTAGGGTTCATTGTAGAAAGATGATTTAAAGAAACATCAAAGTAACATTGAATTGCTTTGATCAGAGCCATCATAAATGATGAAGAATTTATTATTCTTAGCAAAATCTACGATAGCCACAAAAATATACAAATGTCTTATGACAGCTTAAGATCAGATTTGTCTTCAGATCAGGAAGCAACTCCCCTCTTATATCCTTTCACTCTAAATCTATTGGTCAAGTCTGGTGATGATGTATAAAATAAAATAAGAATAACAAACATATCTTAAGACATCGTAACAAGCGTTCATGATTGCTGTTTTCCCGCTAATTCCCGACTTGCTTTTTAATAAACAATACTGAATTCACTTAAGCAGTAGAAGGCTGTTCATCCACACTGTCAAATGCCCGTAGGTGAAGTCCCGCAAAGTGCGCCTGCATGTTAATTTACCTTGCCGTGCATGTATCCCGATCCAACCAGCTGGAAAAAAAATGATCTCATCCCAAAGTCAGGTTGTTTGTTGTTCTTACTGGTTCACTTTACACCGTATTTTCTTGTTGAAGTATTGAATAGCATTCGCTGCTCATTTTCAGATTATTTCCATAAACAATTTCAATTGTCGATGACCCCGTGTGTATAACCGTTTTTATCAGCATATACCAGTGAAGTGTTCAAGTTACGTAGCAAAAGAAATTTGACCGTCATTGATTTATATATATCTACCACTTTCCCTTATTTCTCGGCAAGATTAAAAGCTGACGCCAAAATTGAACGCTTGTCCATATTTTATACATATTTCCAGTTCGTGTTTAGTATACAGTAACTTGTATACATGTGAGTATAAACTCCAATTATAAACATGGTGAAATAACGTTAAAGAAGACTTATTGAAATCAAACAGGTTTATAGCCATTAAAAGTGTTTGAAAATATCAAGCAATAACTGTAAATAGAATTAATTGCAAAAGCAACAATTTGTTGTTTTTCTTGAACTTCTAACTACACTTAGCAATCAATTGTGCCTTGCTTGTCTTACGCGTCGTGCGTCCATATTTTTCTTTCATGCACTCGTGGATATAACACGAATACAGCTAGGGGTCATGTTTATTTTGCTTAATTTTTAGCGTCTTTCAGTGTTTCGCTTCAATTATCATCAAGAAAGAGACGGCACTAACAGAGTTCTCCATGATATGACTTTTTTATATTTGTACTTAGCTTGCAATATGTGCGGGCGCTGCGCAATATTAACATGTCATTAGATGACAACCATCAGAACTGTAGATTATCATTCGGTTTGCACTGTAAACAAAATGGCTTTTTTCCTAACGCGTGATTACAATATGTTGCCATGCACGTGCTCGTTAATTTTCGTCGACTTCGAAGTTGTTCTTTTGGCAAAGCAGTGATTAAGTACGTTATGTTGATAAATTGATAATGAAATTGTCGTCAGTCGCCCGCAGACATCCGCAACAATCCTTAGAACAACAGATGGCTGTAATTTTAAGAAATTCTCTCCATTATAGTCAAAATTACAATCCTTGAACTTTCCAGACGTGCGCGTACTCACACTTTGTCTACGAAGTCTTCATTTTTTCTGTGGGTAATATTGCAGGAATGCGCGCATATATCTTATAGTATCCGATCTATATTTGCGAATTCCGAGATATTTTCTAATCAATCCTTGGTATTAAAGTTCAAAGGTCATTGACGTCATTATCTTTATGTCATTAAAAGTGTTTGAAAATTCAAGCAATAACTGTAACGAATTAATTGTAAACGCAACAATTGGGTGTTTCTTGAACTTCTAACTACACTTAGCAATCAATTGTGCCTTGCTTGTCTTACGCGTCGTGCGTCCATATTTTTCTTTCATGCACTCGTGGATATAACACGAATACAGCTAGGGGTCATGTTTATTTTGCTTAATTTTAGCGTCTTTCAGTGTTTCGCTTCAATTATCATCAAGAAAGAGACGGCACTAACAGAGTTCTCCATGATATGACTTTTTTATATTTGTACTTAGCTTGCAATGTGTGCGGGCGCTGCGCAATATTAACATGTCATTGGATGACAACCATCAGAACTGTAGATTATCATTCGGTTTGCACTGTAAACAAAATGGCTTTTTTCCTAACGCGTGATTACAATATGTTGCCATGCACGTGCTCGTTAATTTTCGTCGACTTCGAAGTTGTTCTTTTGGCAAAGCAGTGATTAAGTACGTTATCGTTGATAAATTGATAATGAAATTGTCGTCAGTCGCCCGCAGACATCCGCAACAATCCTTAGAACAACAGATGTCTGTAATTTTAAGAAATTCTCTCCATTATAGTCAAAATTACAATCCTTGAACTTTCCAGATGTGTGAATACTCACACTTTGTCTACGAAGTCTTCATTTTTTCAGTCTTTTTTTCTGTGGCGTAATATTGCAGGAATGCGCGCATATATCTTATAGTATCCGAGCTATAATTTGTGAATTCCGAGATATTTTCTACCAATTCTTGGTATTAAAGTTCAAAGGTCATTGACGTCATTATCTTTAAATGTCATATTTTTATCTCTCTTTTCTCTGAAGTCGAGCAGAAAAAACGCTCGCAAGGTTAATCTGACGAGTACGAATCAATATTCAATTTCATTTTAATGTAATTATTTAAATATCAAAAGGTCAAATTACACCTTAAAAACCAACACCTCAGACATCACATAATGCATAAAATGAACATGTAATAGGTAGAAGACGGTAGAAATATGTTGACTAGTGTCGGACCAAAATCATCCGTTAAAATGTTGGTCTACCTGCTTGTATAAATGTTGAATGTGTTGAAAAACCTGGCCTTCTTAAAGTTAGCCTGCAAAGACGTCATCTCGTTGTCATTGTGAAATACACGCACGCACAGGCACATGTACACACACACACACACAAAAACACACACAGTGAAATTATAACAGAACATAATTTTGCTCAACACTCACAATGATATCTCAAAATCTTATTCTTTCACGATTTCAAATGTCTCCTCACAATCGAACTAGACCATATTCAAATTGATTCTATATCCTTTATGTTGTCTCTATCTACGAACAAGACCATAAATGTAGCCCTGTGGAACACAAGAGCAATCATAACCGTTCAATTTTTCCTTTATGTCATTGCATGCGATTGCTTTTATGCAGTATATCTAATAGACTACATGGATAGTTCACCTACAATTTAATAATATTAATACCCCATCCGTTACAAATAATTTAATGTTGTTATTGTTTTTTTCTGATTCTCTCTCTCTCTCTCTTTCTTAAAAATTCAGGAATCTTCGTACTCCATCGTGCTCAAATCGCTCATCAGCGCTTCCACACTGGGCCTGCTAGTGCTTATTGTTTTTTACCATGCATTTGAAATTCAGGTGAGTGAAAAGCCGTTCCAACTGCTAAAGTCATATTTCATTCCTCAGACACTAAGTTCAAATACCGAGTTGCATACAATATTTCTTAACCCTTAGTAGAGTGAATCATGTCTCAAGTGAAGGTCGCGAATGAGTTAGACGAGTCAACCTACTAAAGAGGAGCCACCCATTCCTAAGAATACAATGTGTTTCAAGTAGCTAGATGTCTAATTCTTCAGTCTTCAAGTAATTTAACTGCTGGGTGTCTTCTCTGTGTCGACCATTCTTTCTTTTGCCAAAGATGAGAATCTTATCGGAGTTTCCGGGTGAAGTTCGTCGGTAATACTTTTTTAAAATACAAGCGAAGTTCACTGAAAAAAAAAAGATAGTTGATTCCAGAGTTGATTATAAAGCACGCACGTTCTTTACTAATGAATATATTTCCAATGCATAGTTTGTGACAAATGACCCTAGTTCGTTTAGGCTTCAAATTGATTTATAATTTCATTTGGTAAATATCGTAGCATGCACGAACGTTATTGCGATAATTATCTATAGAGTCTTCAGAGATGAGTTGAATTTTTGTGAAGAAAACGAAGGATATTTTTCCAGTAACAAATTTATTGAAAAAAGATTACAATTCTAATTTGAAAATAAAATGAAACAATATGGCCTGGTATTTTTTTGCTACAGAGCAGAATATAACGAACACTGCGCTGAAATAAAACCACCTTTATTTTTCTATAAAAAAATGCAATAATCGCCATGAGAAAAGACACACGAGTGCGATACACAGAGTACACAAAATATGCTAAAACGTTTTTATTGATTCTAATCTGACCGTGGTTCAATTTACCGGATTATTTTCCCGAACCGAGCTTTTTTTTTTCGTTTTATAGCTCACATGCCCTTGGTCTTCATGATTGTGCTATAAGAAACATACATTTCAAGCCATTACTCAAATCTTTAAAAGGGCGTGGTAATTATATTGCAAAATTGGCGGCCTTATTTATTGAAGGCGTTGGCTTATTTTATGTTTTACTCTCTGCTGTGCTAAAACCGATTTCCTCAACTTATTTCAGAGAATTCTCGTCAATATGCTATCTTCAGTAGATAGTAGCGGTGTTAACTTCTTATATATTTTCTTAAAGGAATCCATTACTTTTCTTACAAACAGTACTTTTTTTTGGTTCGCTTATTTTTCAAATGCCACATTAACTAAAATCAAAGAGCACATTTAGTGAAATCAACCTTAAAGAGGTCCATGCAAGTTGACCCCGGATTTTTGTTGATCTCAACACTTTTCAAGGACTATACGCCTGATTTTGAGCACAAAATCGCAATGCGTTCAATCATTTAGCAGTACATTCATATATTCAGTCATTCTAGTACCGCGAGTCCTATAAGACTTTTAATAGTTTCTTTGATATCTACATATCGGTTACCATAAAAATAATTTCTGGTATGAAATAAGTCCAGTCACGTATGTAACTAACAACGCTACGTGAAATATCTACGCTGTCCGCGTAGGATACCACATTCCAATTTATCTCAATCAACATATTTAAGATGTTCTCATTTGAATTGAATCATGTAATTTAATTTGAATAATGTAATGTAATTTAAAACGGTGTGTAGGGATCGGTAATAATTAATGCTTGATGATAGTATAGGTTCCCCAGTTATTTTAAAACATAACATATATATAATTTATTTGCGTTTTTCTTTTGTAGTCTAGTAGTTTTACGTTATTAAGTAATGTATTAAGGAAACAGGGCTCAACACTTAAAACCATATCGGAAGGACGAGCCTCTTTGATTCGGAATATTCATTTTATCTTATTTCTCATTCAGTTGTTTTTCGTCCCAAAAATGAAATGGTTCTTTTAAAACAATTTCGCCTTTCAACATAAATGCTTTTGGGAACGATTCCATGTTGTGTAGGAAGAACAGAGGAGATAAAATTGAATAGTGAAAATCATTTTTGAACTATCTAAATGGATTTGATCGATTTGGCGTGAGTAAATAACAAAAGTTTGCCTTGATTTAAAGTTCAATTTCGGCAGTGTTGTTACGACTGTGGCGGCATATGACGTGAGCATAAAGACGTGAGGAAAACTACTGCCAGTGCCCGATTAAAGTATATGTATTCCGAATCAAAGAGGCTTGTCCTTCCGATATAGTTTAAGTGTAAAGCCCTGTTTCCTTGATACATTATTTAATAACGTAAACTTTTAGACTACAAAAGAAAAAACGCAACGAAAAAAAAAACAATCGGTAGCAATTGAAATTCTTATTCAATTCATCATCAATTAAAATGCATCTTTTTAACCTCGAAGGAGTTCAGATCAATAAAGCACTCTTTGCGTTATGCATAATGCAAAAGACACGTTAGTATGCCAATATACAAAGATAACCCTCATAAAACACCTGTACTCGTTTGGGCCCGTCACTGTTCAAAATGGGAATGTTATTATGTATGTCTCGCGCCAAATCAAATTCAGTCGAGTATGTTAACGCTCACTCTGAGTTTTTTATTGCACAGAAAAAAAAATATATGCAGGGACACAGAGCATGTAGCCAAATACGACTTAACCTATGAACATAATAAGTCAACAATTGTTTCTACCAAATTTAGAAAACGCAGGGAACATGGAGAAAAACCCTAGCTTGGCTTGCGCACAGCGCAATATAACGACCGCACGAAATTGTGGCGTAAATATATAGAATTACATTTTGCAAACGTTCAAATTACTGATACTGTTGCATAAAATGCATAGGCCAAATGGCCGTCACCTTAGCCAGCCTTTGGGCAGTTATGGCCATGCACTCATCTCTGTAAGCTGACCGTGGCCAGATTAAGTGACCATACCCACACATTAAATCAGTAATACATCTGAACACGTGACGAATATTGCGAGTGACAGACCCAATAATAGCATAAACTGATTATCAGGCAGGATTCTAAATCGACTACCTACGATTCTATCTCCACATATGTCTGCCTTTGGTTTTATTACTATAAACCAAAAATGTTTGTTTACCCGTATTCATTTTTAATGTGCTATTATTTCCAAAAATGGCTGTGTGAACCCATTAGCTTAATTAGAAGTAGTTCATCTGAGTGTGGGTTTCTTTGATTCCCGGTAATTTATTATGGATCGCATTCATTGTCTGGAGGGCTACCAGGGCATTTACACAACGTCGTACTTACAATGAAGAATATTTCCATTCAATATCAGGTTTATAGCCAGCTATAAAATAATATAAAAACAAAGCATAATGTATTGTACGTGAGGTCAATAACCCCCTAGTTTAAATTCAATCGAATGGTAATTAACAGTCTATTGATGTATCCTGCCACCAAGTCTAAGATAAATAGAGATAACCCATTGCTGATTTTTAGGATAGTTTCTTAATGTTGTGAGGAGCGACATATCAAAAGTCCCCAAGTTTGCCCTTTGTGCTGATTGAGGACTAAGGGGGTAAAGTTTGTACAGGGGCCAAATTCTAAAGTGTTCCAACAGTGTTCAAATGTATAGCAACGTTTGCGTCATGTCATAAGGATTAAAAATAAATAATATAGCCTATCTATGATTTATGATTTATTTACTATATGGAAATAACGGGTCAAGGTCATCATGGTCATACTGGAGGTAAAGCTTCAGAATGCTCCGATTCTTTTCAAAAGTGTGACCACGTGTTGTGTTTTAACTGAATAGATATTTCAACAGTTCAAGTAATTTCCTTGCATAGTTATAGGGCTCATTATTACAGATCACTATTATCTATGGCAGGTCACAAGCCGCTGCCCTGTAAGGTCAATATATGTAGATGATGTAGATGAAGTGAATGAACATTTTGCCATATTAATGACCGCACAACATGCAAGAGTAATTTGGAATTAGTGTAATTAAAATCGTATTTCTTTGAAAATTTTATCTCACGCTGACCTTGAACAATTTTTGGCATGATGCCTAAAACTAAAGGTCAAAATATAGGCAACCTATACATTTTCTTAATCAGCGTGACTAGCAGAATACATTAAACAATGATTTAGCTCAGTTGAATAACTTTAGGTATTTGACCCCTGTATAAATCTTACCCCTTATTCCTCAATTAGCACAAGCGGGACTCTTGGGGACTTTTGATATGTTAGGAAACTATCTTGAAAATAAATCAGCTATGGCTTATTTATTTCCGTCTTCTGGCTACACAGACCTAAAGTTCCTGGGCAAACATTCTGAAGAAATGTCTTTTCTGCACTATTCTATTCATTTTTCGGAAAGTCATGAATGGGTCGTGCTAAGGAGGTCCATACCAAAATGTTGCATTTTGTAACTGACTATATTATGTTCAGTATCAGTTGGGTCGTAACCTAATTCCTTCGTCAGTGTTTAGTCAACCCATACTAACCCCAAGTGATACTTCAACTTGCAGTAAATGGAATATTGGTATTTCCATAAATTAGGGTCCCAGTGTGGGATACACACATTTTAGCTTTAAATTTAAACTCATGTATTGGGTGCAATAATTTGTCAATATTGTTATACTTTGCAAGTTCCTTGAAAATGATGATATGTAAATGCTCATATGACGGTTAGAATCAAGTATACATTGAAAATAGCTACGTTTATTGACAATTTCAGGTTCTTTACATAATAGGGGACTCCAAATAGTCCCATTAAATTTTGCCACCATTAAGATAAATCACTTGATAATTTATTAAAATTAAAACATCAGTCAATTACTTAATCAACGCTTTTATCTGTTTTTAATGTTGGATTAATAGATTCAAAGTTTACTAGGAACTTTAGAGGTTATATTGCCTCTATTTTAAATTCTAAAAGCAGGTGACATATTTTACTCATTTTTGGTTACAACCCGTATCCATGATAAATGTTAAATAAATTCAGGTACTTGCAAAATTAAATTCGGCCTTGTTAGCTATGTATGCATAAAGTATTACAACGTAACGGTAATCTTTATGGGGGGATATCAGACTGACCTGGCTATATAACGTCCATAATGTTTTTTTTTTTTTGGGGGGGTTCATTTTGCTAATAATATGTGAATTTCGTACTCAAAATTTGTTTGTTATAAATCATTTTCATTTGAAATTAACCAAGTGAACACTAGAAAAGTAGAGGGAAATTTCATAATGTGGCAATGTGTAGAAATGTCACAACCTTTTGTTTAAAGAGTGATAATTAATCTTATTTCTAATTTTTGAAAAATAAAAAAAATGCATTGTCGTGAAACACATCTTGTTCATTCACCTTATGTCGATAAATAGTGATAACATGAACAGGATAAAAACACACAAAGAATGAATATATCGCCTTGATGACATGACTTATTTGGAAAGTCTTCGAATACGTTTAAATTGTACCGTAATAAGGCATTGGAAATATCTCACCTTCAGCGCCTACAAACAATAGACATGATTTTTCCATAGTTTTTGTTAAATCTTTACATGATAGCAACATGGAAATAAGTGTATTTGTAATAAGGGAATTAAATGAGATGTATCCCTTTTACCATAATTATTAATATGGCAGAACGTACGAAAAAAGGCGGGTGTTGCTTTATTCTCCGTGAGTTACATTATCAGACTCTGTGCATGTGAGGTCCAAGGGAAAAAGATAACAAAACTCAGAAAAATCAGGCGATATACAATATTTAGACAAAATAAAGGAAGAGTTAAATTTACAATTATCCCATTAAATCTTGCGTTATCAATGCGTTGAAAGGGGGGTTTGCATGAAGTGAAGTGCTGATATTATCTTACACTCCGACTCTTAAAGCTCAACACCATCCGCGAAATCACACGTTATCACTTAAGCTTATCACAATCATTTTATTAGGTCCTCAGGGCAGCCATGTTATGTAGAAATCCTCTAAAAGTACCACACGTCATTGGTGATCCGAACACACAACATTTGCTTGTTATCTCTAATGGCGCGAGATTGAATGCCATGGTTTTTTTTTCTCTGCAAATGAGATTGGCTAGCCGGTCTGGAAGAAAAAAATGGAACTGGCTTTCTGTAAATCACTTTAGGGCTGAACCCACACGCGAGTCGTCTACTTACACCTGAACTTTTCCACATACGGACACAATAATCATATAAAGCACCCTATATCTGCCGGGTTTATGCAAATGAGAGAAACCTATTCGATATTGGTTGCTAAATTCATTTCTACGTTGTCCCCGCCAATCTCGCCTGTAGGAATTTTAAGGTTTATCAACAAACATAGTAGACAGGATTTAAAAGAATGTATACATGAACCGAAGGGTGTATTTTCTACGTTAAATTTTCCTCAGTCCTGGGTATCATGGGCATTGGTTACATAATATATTTCAAAGTATATCAAGTTCTTTTTTATATGCAAATTTCCTGCGAAATTAATATCATTCACTTCTTGCAATCGCCTCGTATAGTTGGCTGCTTGTTTATTATATTGAAAATCCTTTAATACTCAACAATGATAAATTGTAAGCTACGTGAGCGAGGCGATAAGAGGCCCATTTTCTACACAGTCTTCTCAAGTTACACAGTCGGGTCACCGTCTCCCATGTATTCAGAACCAGACGAATGAATTGCTGATTTTTCATTACATGAAAACCTTTACTCTTTCTGTGAGTTACGTCCTGCTCTCGCGTTTTTCATGTAACGGCTCTCAGAAATGTGTTGAAAAGTATTCTTCATATCGCTTTTTATCTGTTTTTTTTTATTTCATATCACACTAACAGATACCAGTTCAAGCGTTTTGTCCTTTATACAGAATATGTTCCAGAAAGTACCAAAAAAAGGTTCTGTAATCTTTGAAGAGCGTCTTTTAGTTCTTTTATGAATATATGACAGAACCGCTTGCTCTCAAAGAATCCTCATACTCTCTAAATTTAAAAGAGTGAAAGTCGCTCTCAAAGAGCTGTCTGAGTAACCCATCCTACTTTAGAGTGAAAAATTAACTCGAACATTACTCTAATGAGTCAATGCTTTTCTCATTCGAAATTACGATGGGTCACTCAGCCAGCTCTTTCAGAGTGACTTTCACTATTTTACATATAGAGAGTATGGTTCTAAAGAATTTCTAGCGGGTTCAAAGCTAGTCTGAGTAAGAACCACTCAAAATGGGAAATAGTTCTTCAAGAATAACAAGGATAGGGTTATTTTGGGTGATAATCCAATACAGGATAAAAAGTTCTATATACATTAAACCTCAGCATCTGGGCTATACCATTTTCAAACTATGGTATGGCGGTCACTGTTAATTTCGTAACCTTCAGTACTTATTTTAAGATTTTCACGGATTTCATTATGTGAGTAGCTAGGGTTATCCTGTGTGTAGAGAGAAAAACGGACCCTATAATGAATAGAAATCCCAGACAAAGAAATGCAGACAAGCAGACAAATAGGCAGACGGACAGACAGACCAACAGACAAATGCATAGGTGAAGTGAGATTTACCATATTAGGCAGGTATATGATATGGCTATAAATGAACTGACAACTATAATAGGTAGATCAAACGATAAATGATATTTTTACCGAATTCTTCAACACAGCATTTGTTCTGTTCGTAGGTTGTATTATATTTTACGGTATGATCAAAGAACATACTTCAGTTCTGAGGGCGTGTAATAAAGAATGCCCGGTGTTCACGGTACAACAAATATTTGTAATAAAAAACGGTGGCACGATGCCACAAGACATGCATGTAGATATTAATGTTTATGAATAACGCAGGACTCTTAATACGCACGCAGGGCTTCTCTATATTTGATTGAATTACATCCATTTATCTGTGTGCCAATAACCTACATCTGCGTTTACTTAAGGGTACGTATATGGAATTACATCATTCAGGCTGTGCATTTTAAGTTTTATCTATTCGTTCATTTTTTGTAATATTTTCCTAGCATGTTTTTTCTTATAATGGTATGAAGCAATTTTATTGAGTCTTTATCTCTAGACCAATCGCCACAAGCATCCCACCTGGATTTACGTAGAACAAAAATTAAATTGAGTCTACATCTTCCCGCGCAGTCATATACGTGCGTATTAGTCCCTGTGACATTGAACAGTAAACACGCTGGAACAAAATTGTCAATTTTGTCTATTTCCTTGTTCCAATGTGTGAGAATAGCTAAATTTGGCAAATTCTTTATTGATCAACCTTATTAGTTCAGCAGAAGCAAATTGGAGACCTGTTGCCATGCCGATACGGTAATCGATCGGTCTATTTATTGATTAGTATACAATTTGGAAATACTTTTTCTCGTACTTGCATTTTACTGAATTTGGAAGCAATGGTCCTTGGTTGGGTGATATACGGAGCGTTAAGGAATTTGAGGTCGAAGGCCATCTAGATGTTATTTCAGATCATAGCTTTAAAATGCTCACAAAGTTTCTTATTCTGCAGAAATACCTTCACGGATTCGCCAAAGTTGTTCCGAGCGATCTTAATATAATGCTGAACAGAGATCCCAAAGGTCACACAGGGATCATTCGAGGTAATTGTTGATATAAATGCTCAAAACGCTCCTTTGTCCACAGAAATTGTTGAACATTCACTAAATTTGCTCAAACTGCTCCTTATGGAGTCGGATCATTTGAGGTATTCAGGGATGAGTTCAATTGTCATCCACGGGCCGTTTGTTATGGCAAAGTCACTCAGAGATCATATAGGTCAAGTTGTGACATATACTGAAATATTAAAGTACTGCTGGGCTACTGCACCATTGATGCTCTTGTTATCAAATTCGTGTGACACCAGTATCGTGCTCAGCCACAGTAGCAATCAAATGATAAATTTCATCCTAAGCATTACATTAGGATTCAAGTCATAATACCTAGGACTTATTTAGGTAGAGCTTAGTACTCCCAGTTCTATATAGTAAAACCGAATTCTAATAAGATACACTTATGTAACTGAAATTATAAGTGCTATTTTTAAGAGCAATGAACAAACATTGCCAGTTTCAGATGCTGCGTAAGAGTCTCGGAATTTAACATTTGTAAGATATGTTAATATTTAACAAACAAATGACTTTCCAATTCTGCAATATATATATTTGAATTGATGATATGAGAAAACAAAAAAAAATAAACTGACTTTGGTTAGGAAATTAAACATTTCTTGAAGCTAGTCTTTTACACACTCGCGATAATGGATTAGAAATTTTTTTTTAAAAATCTCTTGGAGCGGTTCTTAAAAAAAATGACTAAAAATGAAACTGTTTATTGTTTTTATCTTTTCACATTTACTTCAATATTTATTAGTATAAATTTCACTTTACATAGTATAATTATTATGGTCATTGAACTGTTGTTGTTTTTAAAATCGTTGTAAACCAAACAATTATGCTTATAAAATATAATTTTCTGAGAGACTAGTGAAAATAATTAACATTTCTTTAATTTCAGAAAACAATATTTTACAGATTCTTCTAGGAACCTTTTTTATGAAAATTATAAATTATAAATACCATAAAATGCTTTACCAAAATAAATGTGACGGCAAACATACCCTTGTCCTTTTCAGTCTGGAATCAGTCTTGAAAGAGAGGAGATCAGTTTGAACATAAAACGGTTTATACTTCAAAAACCTCTATCGGTATTGTAAGATGGTCCCTAAATTAATCCAGGTGATAGTTGTATCTCCTACTTGCTAGTCATTTGGATGCCTGCATGCATGCTAAAGCTCGCCCAGACTAAACACACTAGGATACGGCTGATGTTTAGGTTAGGGTTCAAATTTAGCATTTTAGGAGAGAGGTTCGAGTTCCAAAACTATTTTCTAGGAAGCAGAGACCCGACACTCATTTGCTATGTAGTGACTTTGTGAAGAGGTTACCGCAAATCCTACATTAAAACAAGCATTATCACTTATAGCTATTTTAAAGGGGTGGGTTTTTGTCGCAACGAGCGGACTCTTACAAGCAAAAAGCAAAATGGCGGCTGCTGTATTTTTCCTGTTATTTACATAAGCATGTCCAACTTGCTACTGATTTACTACTTGAAGGTGTTTCTATACTAATTCGTGTCATGAAATCACACTAATACATCATGATTGAAGGCGATCTAATTTCATCAATGATCTCGCTCTACTACAGGCATCAAAAGTCAAAGGTCAAGAATCAGTATTGCTTTTTGAAATCCATTTGGTAGTACGACAGCATGGTTGGCATTCTTAGCATATTATACGGGGTACCAGCTGTCGCTTAAGTCCCTAGATTGAACGCGTCATAACATAGACTTACTCATATGACGTACGATTTATGTTGAATTCATGTACTGTGAAATTATTTTCATGTTTTAATTTACTGCAGATTACGGTATATTAAAAGGTCGATATTGATGCACCTTTATTTAGACACGTGAGAATCAATAGCACCGAGATTTTATTAATTGCTTGAATCAATATACGTAGATATAAAAGTTTATATTTTTTGATGTCAAGTCTCAGAAAGGTTGTGAAAAGAGTCCCTAGAAAACATTTTAAATAAAGCATTTTTAAAACTTTTGCCCTTTGTGTGCGTGCGTGCGTGTGTGGGTGTATGTGGGGTGTATGAATTTAATAATTCATTAGGCTATAATGAGCTTTTATTATTATGCTAATTAATTAATATTCATGTTTCTTGTTAGCCAATGAGATTATCCTTCATTTGCATAAATTAATATTCATATCTTTTGACGGAATAAAGCGCAAACAAAGGATAACGTTAAGGCGAAAAAAAATTTCGCCCTAACGTCGAACTCTATACATAACAAAAGAGAATTTCGCCCTAGCGTAGGATATAGTGATATATATCTATATAATATATATTCAGATTCATATATATTACATTATATTATATTAGATACTTTCATATGCACCATACTACGTTAGGGCGAAATCTGTTTTCGCAATAACGTATTTCCTTTGTATTGCGCTATATTTAGTTTTTGGGTAACAAAGAGTATGAATATTTAATGCACTTTAATAATATACACTCGATACCAGAAATCACATGAATCATCAAGAACATTAATTCTTTGCAAAAATCCTTTTAGTGGACGAATGAGTTCGGCAAGTTTTGTTGCTTATATTTAATCAAAAGCATTCGGCATGCCATTTGACATTTGTCGTCATTTCTGGTCTTCCTTTGGTGCCCTGATTTTCATAAAGAGAATTAATGAAGACGATGGAGTAGATGGTTAACCTTTTTGAGTAGATTATCTCATTGGTGGTCACAGGAGGCTAGCGACCCTACTCCTCCTTTTGACGAGCTATGACGTCACTTTCCACCTTTTAGTCGCTGTAGGAGTCCTCCCGGCAATAACGGGATATAATCACCGGGATTTTCAACAAAGCTTATTTTGAAGATGATATGTGACTACAACGCGAGGGCAAGACGGTACATATTATACCCAAGAGATATTGCATGTAGAAATGGCCATAAGCTACGCTGAATTGGAACAAATGATTAAGGTTATTCTGATCGCCAGTTAAGTACTAAATTGTGTTAAATTGAGAGAATATTTTCATAATTGGACTTGCTAAAAGTGTTACTCTGCGCTTCTGGTGGCAATAACCCCTAATATATGCCTGGTAAAGTAATTATTCCGTTTTCTCGTTGATAGGAGTCTAAAGGGTGTCTCATTCAGCATTTAAAATGGAATGTATGACTTAGTAGAACGTCCAGACACACTGTGTTTAAAAGTATTTTGTATAATTATAACAATTTGTAACCAAGCAAGTCTACATTGGTATAGTTTTGCTAATGCAAATTTTCTTCATTACAAAATATTATTATAAATATTACCATTTTTGGTACTTGCTTGTATATAAATTGCTAGTCAGTACTATTGCTTTTTTAATTTGACCTGTATTTATTTGGACTTAAACAAGTTATACAGCCTACCCTACATCAGCTAAATGTATTTTACCCAACGGTATCAGTTTATATAAATAGGAGTAAAAAGTAAGTGACATTGAACATGTTTAAACAGCATATTAAAATCGTTGAACTCGGTAACTTGAACCGTGTAATGACCATCAACAGCAAACTGTTTACCAGCTAGCTCCGTAACATTATTGTCTATACATGTATAAGGTTTTATAGAAAATCCTTTTCCAGTAAGTACTTCTTTAACAATATCAGCGTAACATCATTTACAAGCTTTTGAAATGGGGCAGGGAAATTAACAGGAAAATAAAATACACTTAATTTGCCATTATCCTCTGCGCTAACAGAATGATCACTCATTTGCTTTTAGAATTTCACCGATCCGCATCATATTTAGGGGTTGTTTCACAATCACAGGACATCGTCATTCTCACTGAGGGTGAAAAAGTGTTTTGTTTTTCCTCAATTCACCGATTTTTGTGTTGTGGCCAAATCAATAATGCCTCAATGTTCTAGATGTCAGTATAAACTTACTCCAACATTCACAAAGATAAATGAGATATTACGTGATTTTTGTCTAGAAATTATTCTAGAATGTGTAGTCATTGGTTGAGAATTCAAACAATATCCTAGCAGTTGTAGAGCTAACACTGGCCAATGATTGGACACGGTAACTTTTAAACAGAAGTGCACCTAATTTTTCAATGAGACCAAAAGTGGCGTTCTGCTCTTGTACCCTGATTGTAAATCAAGCCTTAAATACACAACGTACTCCTCCTTATATATTAACTCGTTTATATTCTCGATTTCAGAAATGTACAAAAAATATTTTTGGGAGTCAAAATTTAAAAACAAATATAACGAACACTACAATACTATGGAATCCTAAGGTTATATACGATGAAACAATGCATTACTTATATTTAGGGTATTAATAATTCATATTAAAACTTTAATATCTTCCTATGTTCCTAGATAATTTAAACTTGATTATTCAATCCATTCTAGAGATGATTAACCCTTAACCGTAGTAAAATTCTATAGAGAGTGAGTTAAAAAGTATACCCTTTTGAAAATACCCAGTGTTGTTCACTATAGCATTTTTATGTGATATTTTTAGACATACTTTTTGAGTATACTTTCCTGCATCTTTCAATACCACTTTCTTGGCCTTATGTTGCGTGCATGACTGCACAGGAGACAAACAATTGAGTTCGGTGCAATAGGACTTGCGCCAACTAAACATCATTGAAAAGACATCAAGGATATGTTTCAAAGTTATGATATGCCTCAAAGACGTGTTAAAAACTTAGTCTTCAACATGGCCGTCACCACGATTCACACACAGCTGCACTCTCTGTAACATTTGTGCAACTGCAAGACGTATCGTACACTGTCTTCCCGAAGATTGTCCACTGTTTAGGTAATTCTGTCCTCGAAATTATCCAGATTAGCTGGGGAGGTGTGAATACCTGACCTGTGCCTTCAAATAATTTCACAGGAAAAAATCCAAAGGGTAAGATCTGGAGATCTCGGTGGTCACTCAACAGGACGATCCAAGGAGATGACTCTCTGTTGCCAAACAACTGTTGCAGGTGCTCGGTGACAATCCTGTGCCCACCAAAGTCGCCTAAATTGTCCATTGTGTTGGTGTTCAAATCTTGGCAGCTCATCAATAAAGGCACAACCTGTTCATCCATCTTGTTCAAGTAATGTTCCCCATTAATGTTATGATGGAAAAAGAATGATCCGATAAAAGACCATTTCCAATCAGCCCATACTGTAAGTTTCATCTGACAATCATTTTTTTTTCTCAAAGGCGTAGTCAACAGGCTTTTGTCCGAGTGGACTATACATCCGAAAATTGTGTGTGTGTGTGTGTGTTCAAAGAACCATTCCTGGAAAACGCACTTTCATCTCCAATGCACAGGTCTTCAAGCAAACGAGGCGGTCTGTTAAGTAGTCAGTTGCAGAAGGTTATCCGTCGTGAAGTTCATTGTTGATAGAAATAATTAATCTGATGCGGATGCCAATGGATGTCAGCACATTATCCGATTGAAACTGTTGTAATTCTAGACCAATTCCGTCCGGCGTGAGCTGATTCTCCATCCATCCTGCTGTTGGAACATCTCCTGACAGCTTGGATATTCACAGCTGACCTTACAGTCCTTCAGCACATTCATCGTCCAGAATTACCTTTATTTTAGATTCAGCCTTGTGCCGGTGGCTGCATATTTAAAGTTCTATTTAAGGACATTTTTGGTAGAAAGTTTTCACGAGTTGGACATCTTGCATCAGAAATTGACAACTGAAGGTTGCAAAGCACTGTTCAACCATGGGTGCGATTAATCGCTTAACGCAAAAGGACCCTGAGTTGTGTGAGTGAGGCAATTCAATGTCGGAATAACCAACAAGGATAGTGGTGAAAGTACACAGCTTGTGCCAATTTGAATGACTTTTGTAGGTAATAACATTGAATGTGGTTCAACTCCTTCACGCCTTTTCATTTTGGTTAGTTTATGCTGAGTTGCGCAGTCATATATGTCTGCCTCTACTTTATATATTCAATCATCGTGCATCATTGCCCGCAACATAAGGCAAGAAATGGTATTGAAGAGGCAGGAAGTGTACTCAAAAAGTAATATCTGAAAATATCACATAAAAAATGTTATAGTGAACAACACAATTGGCTTTGTAATTTTGTACTTCCTTAATTATTTTAGTTTATCAAAAAAATCACTCCTGCATTTTTTCTGGATGAAGAATATTCTTATTTTTAACAAGTAGTGAAACGCGCTAAATTTGAGATCACTCATTTATACCATGGACATAGGAGAAGAGGACCCACAACACACAGTTTGCAGCAAAGACCCTATCTCACGTTGCCGCCTTTTGTTATTAAATCCCCATTTACACCGCCTTACAGATAATGCGGATAATCACCCGCTCAGCGGATGGCTGTCTGGGCCCTATCCTGAATTTGCTTTTAATTGAACATCCAATTCTATCAATTTTGGTACCTACAGTTTAGCTTAGAATTTATTAAGTTTACTCTTTCCATTGGTATCGAAAATATGTAAGAACAACGACTGACGTCACTATGACGTCATAAGGTAATAAAGTTTAAATACTGCATATAGGAAGAACATTGATATTTTGGCAAATTTCCTGGCTCAAAATTAATATTGTAACACTTAAACCTTTTCCACCATCATTTATAGATATTAGGACGTCATTAGGACTGTTAATATGTGGTACTCATTTTGGTATCAAGGAAATAGGAGACTGCTTCTCTTGCAACTAAAATAAATGTACTGGATATCCTGTGTCGTACTGGGCGTGTTGGTATTTCCCCCTCCGAAAGGGTGGGGGGGGGGCAGTGCCGTAAATTTTCTTTTGACATTGGGGGGGATGGGGATGGGAAATAAATGGATGAAAATGGGTTTGCTGAAAAGATCCATTACGCGCTAAAAATTTTGCCATTTAGAAGCTTAAAATCATAAATATAATTGTAATTTGAACAAAGTGCGCGCAAAGATCGGCGCGGAAATTTTCCCATTTTTAAAACTATTATGGTAAATTGAGGTTATTTGGGTCAAACACACGTGAATGGGTATCAACATGGGGGGATGATCGTATTGACCCATCCCCGCCTCATCAAAATATTGGGGGGGATATATCCCCCACCCCCCGAGATTTACGGCCGGGGGGGTTATTGCCACACCCTAAATCCATCACTATTGGGATCACCTTTACCTTTATATACCCCGGTAGTGTTTTTAATGGGGGGGGTGGCATGAAACGGAGCAAAATGTCCATTGGTATTACATTAACGTCATTTGACACCGGGTTTTTGGTGGTTGGCGAAAAGAATAGAAGAGAGCGTTAACAACCCCCCTCCGTCGCGAGACGAGGGTTAATTAATTTATAATGTATACATTTAATTAGGTTAAAGTAATGACTTATCACATTCATATTTCAGATGAAACTACGGACACTGGAATCAGTTCGACCATATTTCGACTATCAACAGCCACACGGTAAACAAATTCAACATAACGAAGTTAAATATTACAATTTTGTGGGTTTTCGATGTAAAATTACACGTGTTGGGCGCGCTGGGCGCCAGTGTCATAGGTTAGACATTGTATCAGTATATACATTGACTTTCATAGACACCGTTTTTCAGAGTCGTAAGTGGATGTGGAAACATTTTCATATTATTTTCCACACGTTTTTTAACATTGACGGGTCACAAAACACCCAAAATGCAAGCTTATTTTCTAACATCGTAGCTCCACAAATGAATGACGGATTGGATGGGGTTTTCGGTATTTTTTCTTCTGAACAAAATTCTCCTCTCTTTGGTGACAACAACTTGGCCAAAAAAGATGGAAATTGAATGTATGTGCTTTTTTCCAAAAACTACAGGTCAGGGGTCACACTCTCACCCGGTAAATTTACACAGTTTGTGGACAGCTTTTTCGCACATAGTCACAACTTCGACGTTCGACGCGCGGCAAAAGATGTATATCACAAACGGGTCGGTTATTGCACTGAATAACACTCAGAGTTCCGTAGCTTTTTGTTGAGATGAATGGGTATCGAATTAGGTAATTGGTCGTTTTTGCGTTGGTTGTCCTTCTTTCTATTAATGTCCCATATTTATATACCGTTCATTTAAAATGTAAATGCCCCCCGTACACCGCTACCGTGTTTCAGAGAATGGTAGTTTTAGTCCAATACTTTATGTTTGACCCACAACAAATTGCAAAGAAACATTTGGTGTTAATATACTCTGAAATAGTCCAAAAAATAATATATTAAAGTCTTTACACCAAAATCAACCTAGTTGACATGTAGAAATAAGGGGCAACGTTTTGTACAGGGTAAAAAATTTAAAATGTCGATTGATTTAATTGATGTAAAACACTTTATTGGGCTACTCCTGAAGGTTTTTAAAAAAAAGGGTATATTTGCCCTATCTACGCGTTATAGCTTTAGTACAATAGGCTCATAACAGTTCAAGGTCTCCTGTGGTAAAATCATAGCATGGTCCGATTTTGATCGGACTGGTTGTAAACTGTTAAATTTGTCCCACTAGATAAGTAAATGTAAATAGATTCTTTGTTTGAACTTTCTATATAAGGGAATTACAGACCTATGACTAGTGACCTCCCATAGATCCTGTAGCCCCCAGTCACATTTTGCGTTTTAATTATGCAAACGCATATCATAGATGCTGCAACCAGTATATTTTCGGGTTCTGTACCATTAGAGAACAATTTGACACCATTTTTATAACGAACGGATATATTGAAAATTTACCCCCAATTGTGACCTTGAACCTATTTTGACTCATAACTATTGAACTACAACATGCAGATATGGCAACTATACCTTTTTTTAATCCTGGAAATGTAACGAACACGTTGGCATACTTTCGACGCGTTTTTATACTTTTCATATTTGACACCTGTATACCTTACCCCTTAATAAAAATATAGTTCCCACTCCTTTGATTGGTTTAGTAGACTTTGTGATATGTTGTTTTTAAAGGTATTCTCAATACAATTGTGTTGGAATTGATTTGTTGCAATTAGTGTGGGGTAGGCAGCATTCATTCTATATTTGACTGGCCTATTTATATTCCGCGCCGGTCCTCAGCTTAGTCAAGGCAAGCTAGCCCACAGGAAATAAAATAACTTAAATGTCAAATTTACTGAAATAGAGATGTTTTGTGCAGTTCCAACATTTGTTGGATGGAAAAAATAAATGTAAGATGAGTGGTAATACATGATTTACAAGTCATTTAAAACTATGTGTAGTGTTACGAGCGGAATAATATGTAAGCGATGATTGGGTCAAAAATTCATACCCAGACGGAAGGTACAAGGATATCAGGCAAGTACCCACAACAAGTGTCTTCCTACTCATAGATAGCGGACACTCTCATTCATGTCCTCTTTTGAGTTATGAATTTAGCTGACAGCTTTCTACAATGTAGAGTAGTAAAGTTGTATAATTTTCTATCAATCGCGTAAAGATAACTATAGTTCCAAAATAGGTAAAACTCCCGCTAAACATAATATTAAATTGGGTTCACTCACATTGAGGGTTATCCCCAGCGGTACTGTGAGGTTATCCCAACAGCAAATTGAGGTCATTCTTAACGTCATCAATGGTGCTCTATTAATTATTCACATTCGTTGTTATTTGAAATATTGCTTACAGTGTAAACGTCACAAAAAATCCTTGTTATCTGATTGATATAAAACCTTATGAAATGACCCATATAGTTTACTATTCTTCGTTTAGAAGATCCGATGGGTAATAGTAGCAATGCTCCCTGAGTATTGACCTGAGTATTGGCCTGGCAATAGTAGGACTGCTGGTACCAGCTGATTGGTGAGGTGTTCTGTATTCTAACTTCCAGCACCTATAGTTGCATTTCGGATACACACTGGTGTCTAGTAGTGATGGGTGTTTATATGAGGTTGGTTTTTTAGTACTGAGCTGCTTTCAAACGACCCGCTGATACTTCGACCACAATTGGTGCGATAGGTGTTGCTGCATTTGGGCCTGACGTCCGAGGTTATCAATAAAAGGTCGATCGTTTTTATGCATGTATAAACATATTAAGTATCGGGTTTATGTCTGTTATCAGGAGGGTGGTTAAACTCTAGATGTTCGCTAGATTCTGGTATACACTTGTTCCCGTCAGCTTCCTCCTTCGGGCGGAAATAGTATGTTCACAGAAACCACCTTGCCGCTACACTATTAACATTGCCCCTAATGGCAGACAATATTTGTATAATTATCAATTGAGGAAGAAATGTCACAGAGTCAAAGTTGAAGTTAAAAATAATTGATGGCGGCTAGGGATATCCCGTAGACTGGGGCGATATATGGATACCCATGGATTGACTAGTCAATGGCGGTCAGTCACATTGGGGCCGAGGCATTGCCATCTAATCCAAAATGTCCTTGTTTACGAGACGATTACGAATGAGTGCAGACGTGCCAACAAGAATAAAGCAAGTTCGCTGGACTTTTTGTTAATGCAAGGTAGGCGCCACGCACCCCCCCACAACCCTTGCAGGTACCCCTTCGCCATTATGTCGAAAAAAACACACAATGCGAAATTTAGGAATACAAGGCAACCTCAGCGATGTGTCTCTGTATTTAAAAAGATACCATCTTCTCTTAACCGTCGTAGTGCCATGCCTCGTGAACCGAAACCCCCAATAGAACCCTGTCATCAAATTGAATGGACCTAGCTCAAAATGAAACTAAATCAGTCAAAACATTAGTGTTTGCTTGCTCGAGGTTTTACGGATTTTATTCAAAACGTTGTTTAACCCGTGGTTAAGGGTTCGCTGAATATTTGTATCTGCTGAGCTTTGTTAATTTTCTCAAAAACCATATTCAATGTTTAAAAAGTGGTTCGTAAAAGTTAATAAAACTTCTCATTTACGGACCAAACTAACGTCGTATCTGAGTCTTGTACGTTTTGAGCCGAAAGGCAAAAAAACCTTTTATGTCGAAAATTCGACCCGCCCTCCCCGCACGACGCACCCCCCAAAAGCGCTACGAGAATGTGTGAGAATCAAGATCACCTTGTCCCACCCCCCCGTGCACACAGTACGAAATTATTTGTTTATTATTTTCCCCAACCTTCTTTCCTATTTCTAGTAATGCATGTCATAACTCGACTTCCCTTATTCGATATTCAAATTTATTAGCCGGTAGTGCCTTTATCGCGAACACCACTGTGATCCGTCTGCTTTGCCAAATAACCTGTCCTTATGGGGATTTGGGCCTACTCGCTCCACTACGCCCCCAAGCTCTTTCAATCCTCTAATTTTTCTTGCGCCTTTGGTGATTTCTAAGTATCTGTCAACTTCTCTTACCGCCATTCATTTATTTTTGTGTGTCTTTGTATCCCTTCGATTCTGCAGACTTGGTCTTTTGTGTAATCCTCAGGGGAATGCTTCATTGATATTCTTTTCTAGGGTCTTTGCAGTTGATCCTTATTTGAATGGTACTGATTGTCGGTGGGTCGCCTCATATCTTAGCTGTGAAAATGTTTATGTGATTCATCCCCGCGGGAATAATGTTAGGTTCAATAAATCGAGCCAAAATTCATGTATGAAATATCGATAGTCTATTCCACGACTGTCTTTGGGTTGGTTTCTAACACCCACTGTGGTCCGTGTGTAGTTTCTTCCCTTGTGTCTGGCTATTCATATTCCGATTTTATTCCCTCTCCGTAGGCAATCTGTTCAAGATGTTTGTGTTAATTAAATCTCGCGAACTCTTTTTGTGTATGGGTATGTGCGTTTTATTACACCAATCAGATATTTTTTTCCTTTGTGTCTTTAGTATTGGCTTTAGTCTGAGGTTTTATTCAACTTTTCGATTGAAAGATTTATAAATGTGTGCATTTTTATAAGGGATTTTCTTATTCATTTTATCGCACCGTGGTGATATTAAGAGTTCTTTAGATGTAAGGATAGTATTTTGCCCAGGTTAACCAACTGTCTAAATTATTCACAATTTCTGGAAAGGCACTATATCATTTGTTGGACCATGGTCATGCACCAGTTGACAAAAGGGGAGAACTATAGATGTCCATTCCATTTGAGGAGGTTTCACCAAAATTTATAATATAGATATATATAATTATATATATAGATATATATATACTCTAATTATATATAGATCTTATATATATAATAAGTAGTACTATTAAAGCAGGAAAAATACTTGTCCGGTTAGAGAGTGCCGATCCATGACGGAGAGCTAAAACATAAAATATCATGCAGTAGTCAAATTAGTAGTACATCTAGTTACTGGCAGTTTTCAACAAGTTGATTTCCTAGTTACTGGAAACTGCCAGTTAACTAGTATGTACTACTAATTGACTACTGCCTGATTCTTTATTATATATATATATGATATATAAGATATATTAGAATGATATTATATATATATAGATATATATATATATATTATATATATATATCTATATATATATATACCAATTACTACGTTAGAGTGAAATCTCTTTTCGGAATGACGAACCTCCTTTGTATTGCGACGTATATCAGGTTTTTGGGTAACAAAGAGTATGACTATTTTAAAATTGAAGGCGTTACACTGGTCAGCTTGCTGGAAATCAAAGATTGTCAGTATAAAAACATACATTTACTCGTTCAAGAGAATGTTTGCGCTGCTATCGACAACCATGCCTCTCGTTGAAGATGACCCCGTTTTCTCCCCAAGTCAGATAGTTTTCACAACGGCCACAACTCCTATTTTACTGGAGTAAAATGTTCACACAAACGCGCAGCTCTGTTTTCGGAGAGAGAGGAATTTTTCCAGGACACCGAAATAAAATCGAAATTGAGGTAGGTGAGACAGGAATTAATATCCCAATGTTTACATTCGGATGTCTCAGGGCTCTCTTTTCCAGAGCATTATAGCACTGATTATATAAGCCTCCTTGTTGTTGAAAAACATGTATGATGTTATATCAGCCTCAAGAGCAAGATTATGGCGTCAGCGAAATGTGTTGTTGTCGTGTGTTATTCAATGCAGTCGAAACTAGTATATTCGTCTGTAAAACACCGCATAATAAAGAGGCCTGATTATATATTTTTCAAAGCTCTAACAGGGAAAACCATAGTGGTCCAGTTGTTCTACGAATATATATTTTAAATAGTGACCATCCGGACAGAGAACCATATTCCTTACAGTGGAGTCAATAAAAACCCAATTCGAGGAAGATTTTCTTCAAAGGGTAACATTATTTTTGCTTCCAATGTTTGCTTTGGTTTTTTACTGAGATAAATGGCTATCAGAAGATTTTATTTGGTGTCTTTTGGACTTTGGTTCAGAAACTGACACATTTGCGGAGAGAGACCTAAAAAGAATTGGCCGATTTCAGTTATACAACAATATAATATAATAAAATGGTATATGGTAACTATTAAAGTAAAAATATCTTCAAAAAAATTACCATTGTCAATCATTAAAGAGTCAGTTATTGAAAATCACCCCATTCAATGTCTCAGTTCATTGACATAATGAAAATTCAGAGATTTTTGTTTTACATCTCTAAGGTAATTGTTTTGCAATAAATACAGTATACTCAGCGTCCATAAATTGCCAAGAACTAAAGCTGAAGTTTTCTGTGATAAATTCGGAATTCAAACTTAAAATAAATATCGCTCACTGCTGTTTTTTAAAGCGGGATAATACCAAAACTTTCTATAGTTCACTTTGCTCCCATTTCGTTGCAGGTTCAAACCATGAAATCTTGCTGAACCAAAGTAAACTCTGGTATTACACCAGCTATCTTGAATTTCTTATTTGGAAAATTGAACATTTGCTTACCAAGTAAGTCTATAAGAGAGTGCTGGGTGATAGATCAATATGTTCTTCAAACGTTATTCCCATTACTCCACAGTAGGAAAACAAAACAGTTATATGGCGGGAGTTGAGCAAAAAGTCTATAGGGCCCAAAACACTCACCTCCCCTTGGAATACATTAACACGCCAAGAACAGGGGCATAACTATCAAGAAACGCACAGAAAGTGTTAACTTGTAACACTGGTAACACATTTCTTGTTAGGGATAAATCATAGTCAAATACTCTTGGTTCACGGTAGTTGTATGGCGACTCTTTGCATGCGTTGTTAGTAAGGTCTCTACCAAGAAACAGGGAACCATTTTTGGAAATCAAGGTCAGTAACTGTCGAGTGTAAGTGATATACACAACATGTGCTTATGTGTAGGACTGGATGTGTATGTTTTGGCTAGAGTGACCCTGACACTCTGAGTTCTTCAGAAGAATGCCCTCCTAGTAATATTACACTAGGTATAGGTCAGCTGTGCAATAACATGATTTGTCACACATGGAGTATTTACCTCTTAATTTAGAAAGTTTCTTTGTATATGACAACTAAAAAAAATTATTTATTTTTTTTATTTTTTTTATTTTTTTTATTTTTTTTATTTTTTTTATTTTTTTTATTTTTTTTCTGTGTGTTGTGTGTTGTTTGCACCTTGTTTTGTTGCATGTGCTTGCCTCGGGCCGTGTGAATGGAAATTAAATTGTTAATGGTAAAAAAGTGGGGTACATAAATGAAAATGTTTCAAAATGTGGTATGACAGCAAAAACAATTAAATGTACAGGTTGGGGGGAGTTCTCACATTGGGAGTATGGTTATGTATGGTTATCTACCACTTATAAAGTCCCTCATTTTCAGCCTCTTTTTCAGGTCCCAGTGACCCCCCATTTTAGGACCATTTACAGAGACCCTACTTTTCATGTCCAAAGCCATCATTCATACCAAATTTCTTCATCAAAAACCCCTCAAAAAGTAGCTGGGAAATTGAGGGAAGGATCGCAGCTTTATTTTCTTAAATTTTGACAACCTAGTTGCGGAGACCCCATTTTGGGGCCTCAAATCAGTCCCCCCCCGGTACAGGTTATTATAGTCGATTCGCGTTGATACGTTGTCCCCTGGAGGAGTTTTGGGACCTATTCAATTCAGTCCGGAGAGGGAAATGAAAGAAAAATGGCACGTGCCAAACCGATTATTTTGGAGGACACTCCGTATATAATCCACTCAACCTGCAACTAAAATCCCAATTTGATTCATGTATGGAAAGCACAATAGTGTATTCAGGACCTGGCATTCCTACAATAATAACATGATTAACAGAAGGCCCGGCATCATTGAATTTTCACCTCCACAAAAATGGACGGGGTCCACATATCAGAGGAATCAAGAATAAGAAAGCCAGAAAGCCAAAATTGAAAAAAAAAGACCAAAAGTTGCAGAGAATCCGTACTGACAAAATTTTGTACGTACTTTGGTTACATACATACATACATAATAAACAATATTGTAACGCGATTTCATCGGATCAAAGAGCAAAAAAATAAAGTACATAAAAAAAATCAAGATGGGTGAATGATTGAAACAAGCAAATTAAAACAAAACCACTCATAATTTGGGTACAAGTAAGACTTCAACATCCTTTGAAAGAACACAGTGACGGGAGCCTCCCGGATGTTTTTTTGGAGAGGGCATTCCACAAGAGGGGTGCAGTAAATAAAATGATTATCCCCAATGTTAGTACGGCCAACATGGAGGGCTCCAAGAAGGAAGTGCAGTGAATAATACTTGGTTGACAGGTGGGAAAGTTTTCTTTATTAAATGGTGATTTGGTGGGAGTTGAGTGACGTGGTGGCTGACAGGAACGGGAATGTCTATGTAAATGCAAGTAGCTTTATTAACCATAGATCAGGTTTAATACTCTGACCATATATCAGGTCAGGTCAACAGAGGATGTAGTTTGCCTTCTACAAGTTCTGGAAATTGAAAAATTGGGAAGATGTCAAATGGAGAAATTCATTTTCTTCAAAGTTGTGTATAAAGTGAGAAAACAAGCAGTTATGTACTGTAAATAATTTCATTTACTAATCTCCATGCCTGGGCCAACACAAGCCCTTACTAATTCCTCAATGTCATCTTGATTTTATCTTTAATCCCTGATATACCCGTACCTAAGCAATAAATTGTGCAAAAAATTAGGTTTTTTACCCAATTTGTAGTTTGTAGCGTTTTGCTGCCCCTGGTTGTGCATACTGAATCAGTGGTGACAAGGACAAATACAGTATTCCATGGTGTGATGAGCTGATGGTTGGGGTAGTCAGGTAATTGATGAAATACAGGATCCAATGGGTTAGGTGTGCGTTGGTGGAAGCCAGTGGTTGTAGATAGTGGCAGGTCAGCAGGGATTCAAGTTTGTGCCGGTATAGGCCACATGCATTTAAGTTGGAGCCATTGTACTGTATTTTGTTGTTGTGTTTCTTTTATTACTGAGGAGATTTGCATGTAAGAAAACACAGATGATTAGAATGTTTCAATTTTATAAGATATCCACGTGATAAAATCCATTATTTTGTTTTATAAACACATAAATGGACAATCAAGTATGATTTGCACTGTCTGACTTGCCATTTAGCCAATTTGAGCAATTTCGGGGAAGCCTTTTCAATTTTTTGTGAAATTACAAATACAAAGTGCATTTTACATTGAGGGTTTTTGACTACTACTGGGAACACACTTGATTTTTTGTTTGGCCTTAACAATGAACAAAATTTCAGGACTATAGGCTATATCCCCAATCCCTTTTCAAAATGACTAGAAATCTGACGATCACCGCAAAAAGGTGTGGTAGCGTTTTATTTCTTGTAGATCTAGGGGCAATTTCCCAAAAAACAACACGGTTCCGCCTCGTGATTTTGAAAAGTGGAAAAAATGCAGTTAACGTTAAGGGGCGTTAGGACTAGGATATGGGAATTGTCCCTTAAGTGTTTGTTTCACCTCATTGCACAACTCAACGCCACACCTCTGGAGTAAGCCACAGCATCCTTGATGCTCTCGTTTTACTTAGCATTTACTTTTGTAATCTCAGGGATATTATTTTTATAATCCTTCAATCACTCTCCCACCTTCAATTGTTTAACAATACTTTGGTGTTAAATGTTTGTAGACCATGCTGAAGACCATGTTACTCTATGTAAGCGATGCATCTTTGTTTGGCTCAAAATCTGCCAAACAGGATTTTTAAGTCTCTCAGCACAATAGGCGTAACTTCTTCCTCCAAAGTCCAAATGACACCAAATAAACGTTTTCTGAAAGCCTGTTTATCCTTCTTTATAACCATAGCAAACATTTGAGCAAAAACAATTCTCAACTATTTTAATTATTTTTTATTCTGAATGTAGGGGTTTTTTTTGACACACACTGTAGATTCTTAGGATTAGCTTCAATGTTGCTTTCGTTCAGGAGCTAATCAACTGGCAACTCTTGTTTAGGTGCTAAAGTCAAACAGGTTCGACAATAAGAAAAAATATTCTTACATAATTATTTTTGACCAGGCTTTAAAATCAGGTATGGCGCCTAAAATCCGCTTGATTTCTACTAAGCTCTTGTACACTGTCTGTAAGGCTGAACATTATTATTACGATATCACGTGGATGCGTAAGTCAGAAGTACCCTTTAAACACAAATAGATTAGCCTTGTGCACAAATGATTATAATTTTATATAACAACAGACATTATTTTATTTTTGTTGATTAAGACGACTCGTTCAAGAATTTGGAATATCAAAAAATACAATGCTGAAAATAATCAAACACTCAAGAATATCCTTATTAATATAGATCATATATAATCTGTATTCATAAGTATATACTTATTCATCAGTATATACTTATTCTAGAAAATTTGTCCACTCTGATGTAGTGCTTTATGTACAGAATTAAAAAAGGCGTTGCAGTTGAAAGATAATTACGTGTTCACTGCGAATATTTCAAAATGGCGTTTGCTCTGTTAAATTACCACAATAAAAATCCTTTGGAATCTTCTTCAGAACTTAAAGGCTGACTCAGAGATTTCCCGATGAGGGCGCACTCATTTTTCAAACAAATCGTATTTTTTGCATGTACATAATGCTTATCCATATACTAATCACTGTGTCAAATAACTAAGCTCAAATCAAAGTCATTCATGTAGAAAATCACAACTTTGTTATAAAATTCCGGATCCGGATTTTTTGTTATACACGGTATCCTATGGCACTGTTATACTGCACAATGTGTACTGCATGAAAACGAAAAATCCGATTCATCTCTAACTTTGGAATTGAACATTTTAGGTAACTATCTTTAGTTCTAGTTGACTATTTTTAATTACTACACAAAAAATATATATTTCGAAATCTCTGAGTCAGCCTTTAAATTCCTTTTTCGGAACAGTCCTGAAGATAACTTTGTCCAGCAGTTCCCTTGACGACACAAAAACTTTAGCAGTATAACAGTCCGAAATGCCAGATATCTCCACAAAGACCATCTGTCATAAATGTCCACTTTTAGCACCAAAAAAGGTGGAATTCTTTTGATTCCCATAACTAAAGCTCTTAAAAGGGGGAATTCTTTTGATTCCCATAACTAAAGCTCTTAAAAGGGGGAATTCTTTTGATTCCCATAACTAAAGCTCTTTAAACTTCAAAGGCGACAGCAGACAACAGCTTTACTTTAACTGCCAATTGCTCAGATCTTACCAACTCCACAGATCAAAACTACTGGCGAACTTAAGATTGATATATATATAAAATACATTGATTACATCACTGACAACTACCTATATTGCAATCTATTACACCAATACCTAGAAAATTCCTAGGAAAATACCCAGAAAAGTATTTAAGTATGTAAACACATTGAATTATCTCATATAGCAATATGCGGATTTCAATTTTCTCTTGCAAGACCAAAATGAGGGTACTATAACACCATTTATTGTCTGTAGAGATAAAAGTGCTAGGGATTGGGTTTCTATTTTTTTCTAAACCATGATACACGGTTCAACCGCCATGTACCGGAGGTCAACTGGTGGTCCAGTTTTGAAGCCGTCCCTAAGGGGACTGGGAGCATAGCACCGCTTCTAGGAATGACATGCAGTATTGAGGAAATCATATCAATACCAGAGAGGGTAAGCTAGAAAGCAAGAACCTCGAAGTAAAAGGAAGATATATGTTTTACGGAGGAAGATTTAAAGCTTAGACCACTTGAGCTACAACGACATTAGGGCCCGTTATCAGTTGACCCGGTTTTCTTCCTTAAGAGTTTGGTGGGGAAGATGGCTTTTATGTTCCCAATTCATTTGTCCCTACACAAAGATTTGAAGAATTGATATTTCGCCATAATCATGTATTTTGATGGGAATAAAGAATGGTCGAGGTGAAGAGTTTAAATGACGCTTTAGGCTATACTTTTCAACGAATATTATAAAAAATAAAATAATTATAATACGACGGCACAAGATTTCAGCAAATAAAATAAATCGTTTCGGTCTTTGCCCGTGTGGTCATTGACGTTTGACCTCTTTGTTGTGCAATAGAGTTAGAATGGTTACTGATGAGCCTTTGATTTATAATTAGCAAATGACGCTTGTAGCGGCAAGTGGCCATACTATATCTGCAGAATATGAGCGGTCATAGTTTAGTTCTAGAAATGTTTAATTCCTTGGATATTTGGGCCCTTAAACTTATGGAGAACATTGTTCTCGGCACCTTTAGAGGTCGTAAGCAAATATGTATATGGTTTGTAAATGTTTAATAATTGAACTACACACCATCAATAAAATTCCCGATTGTTTACAGCTGTTCAATACTTTCCTTTAAGTCTAAACTCCCAAGCTAGTTTGGAGATTGCTTAACCAAGCGATTAATTATGAAAAATTGTGACAAACCATGTAGCAGGGCTGGTTGACCTTTATGCTATTTTACACAGCTACGGAACTGAACATATTACAACAAATTGAGGTTTTTGGATTCTTGTGGCAAAATAGGATAGACTGCTCTGGCCTTGTTTGATCGCTAATCAAATATAGTCACCACTGCATTTTTCGGGTGCTACCAAAAATTCCTGAATCGAAAAAAGAAGTGTAGGACGTATTAAGTTTACAGTAGGCCTACTATACTGCATTGTTCTCTTTTGTACTACTATATCCCGCTGTGATATTCTTACCGCTTCACAGCGGTAAATCTATTAGTATTATAGAACAGCGGCTTCAAAAATCAACCACCGATTGACAGACGGTTCCCGCCAATTCTTATCTATTGGAAGTTTCTATTATTCTAAGCACTGAAACGTACGTATCTATCCCATGAACCGTCGGTCAACCGCGGGTTGAGTATTGAAGCCGCTGTTCTATAATACTAAAAGATTTACCACTGAGACTTCTTTTTAAACCGCTTCAGGTAATCTAACGGAATAAAGCTCATGCACACAATGACTGGCTGAAGACCTGAAGCGGTGAGAATATTGTAGTGGTAAATCGATAATAGGAGGCCGTTTCTATTATTCAAGGCAATGAAACGTCCGCATCTATCCGTGAACCGCCGGCCAACCGCAGGTTGAGTATTGAAGCCACTGTTCTATAATACTAAAAGATTTACCGCCGTGATATTTTCACCGCTTCAGGTAATCTAACGGAATAAAACTCATGCACACAATGACTAGCTGAATATCTGAAGCAGTAAGAATATCTATAGGAAGCAGTTTCTATTATTCAAAGCACTGAAACGTCCGTATCTATCCCATGTACCGCCCGTCAACCAAAGGTTTAGTTTTGAATCCGCGCCTTTGTACTTCAAGGAATCAAATCATCAAATCATTTTGTAATGCGTGAATTCTTAAGCGTACTTTTTTCTTTTGGGGAAACCGGTGTCATATATTACAGCGTCCGTGTGTCTGAGTGTCCTACCACCCATCTGTCTATTCTGTTCTCCATTGAGTGCTGTATGCATCATTTGTTTCAGTACTGTACCCAAATGTCCTCGTCTACAAGGTCACGGTTTATTCCGTACATGTTGCTATGGTAGCTAGGACACTCTCTCATGGGGGACTCTCAGTTTCTTTACACCGTTAAAAATATATTTTGGTTCTATAACGCAGAACAATGATATCAGCTACCTCCCCCAAGTACACTTTGACACAGAATTGCCTTTGAATTCTCGTACCATTGCTGTAATTAAAAAGCAATGTGCTTACGCCAGCTCAAAGGTGGATTAAGCCTGTGGAGTCATTGTACCAAACTCGCCCTAAGGCATTTTTTTTTAAATTTGCCTCTAAATAAAACCCAAACTTGTTTTCAAACTTTTGTTTTATACAATAGATTTCCGTCAATAGCGATGCTTTCTATTCACACAAGGAACATGAACGCCGGTGTTTAGAGTGGTTAACTAGTGAATGAACACCATGGGGAATTACAAAGTGATCGTCTAATATCCAAATTACAGGATTTAGACATCAGGAACATTTTAACTCATTTTCTGGGAAACACATTAGCCGAGGCTTCAGCGATTCACAGGTCTTCATTGGTGATCCACATAAGCCTGAGGCCCACTATTGATTAGCTGTGAACAGAAAAGTTGAGGAAAAGTGAGTTGAAATCGACTTCCTGGTGTGAAGTAACAAAGACACCTTGGTCATGAAACGGCTTCACACTTACAGGCCGATAACTACCGGTTTAGTGATGAGTGGCCATTTATGTCATACGGCAAACCATAATGTACTTGAGCCCATTATGTACGGTATCTTACCTTGAAAATGAACCACAGACCTGCTACTTTGACAGTAATTTCCCGACATTCAGCCGAAAAACCCTTGCGTATAATACATCACCTGTTTTGCGCCTAGGTGAAGTGTATTATTAACCTGGATCTTTCTATCGCCTGTCATATCTCAAGCATGGAAATAGTCGCATGCTCAACTTGTTCTCGCTTATCATAACGCACACAAATATTGCGGTTTAAGACCTTCAGTGGATTGCTGTTTTTAAAAGCGGTAGTCTGGAGAATCTGCTTATTATGAAATGACCGGACACACTGCAATTTGAATACATACTATGAGATAAAGAGGACTCGAGACAGTAGCTTGGTCTGGAGTGTGTTTTCCCTCCTCCGATAGACTTTGCTGGCGGCCGCCAATGTTTACACTTCTTGAAAGCATGAACTTTGAGACGAGCCTGGAGAATAAGCTCATGATGTCATGTACCAAAAGAACAGTTTACATTCACACCACTTTACCTGTACTTCAAGGACTCCGCAAAAGGTTGCAGATGCCTGTTGAGACAGAGAATTTCATTCTAGGTTTGAGCATGAATAAGACCTAGACTTTTGAAGTCTACCTACAGGTTATAGAAGTAATATACCTAATCCACTACCGTTTATAAAACAAAAAATCATTATTCGCAATCTTATTCGAATCGTATACCATAAGCTACAAAGTCTGGTCATGATCAGAGCACAACTGGTAATGATTTCATCTTTAACAAGAAATTGCTTGATTCGTTAGATAATCACTGCTCTGTTTGGATTATACCTGCCTTTCCTTTTCAAATCTCACAGCCAATCATTTGTCACAAGTGAACGGGACAAGATGGCAGCGCTTTCAATCTTGATAATGCTGGTTTTGAATAGGTCAGGAGCACGTACACCAGTAGCGTCATTTGTACAAATCTTTGGTTTCATATCAGCGGGCGATTAGCATTGATTTTCAACATGATGTCGGAAGGATATGAAACATCGTCACAATCAATGTAATTATTCATCTTCTCTGTAGCCAGCCTATTAGAGATATTTAAATTTGTATATATTTGCCCCCTCCCCATATTCTATTTATCTCGAGGAATAGCTAATGCAAAACAATTATATTTAAATGCAGTTCAAAAATAGGTTTTATAATATCATCTCGTTCAGTTGCCTGTAACCTGTAGCATAATAGTGGGACTCATAGAAAGCCAAATTAAGTTTATATATGTGAAGAAGACTACCTTGTGCAATTTTAAGAATTCAACTACACGAAAGCAGCATTCTTCCCCTTTAGTGTTGATAGTTCTAATCACGTCGCTGAATATTAAAACTCGCAACATCTTCGTAAATGTATGACATAACTGCTTTACTTGTTGTACACAGTGACAATTATGTAAGTTCTGCATTAGGTATTAGTGTTATTAATTGACTCCTTTCAAATGTACACGTTGTTCACGTTGTCGTTATTAATAATGTTGATCCCAACTATCTATATTCCTTCATATCCGCAAACCATCTTCGAGAATACGACAAATGACTTATTGATAAAACAAAATACAAATAAAACAACCAATTTTGAGTTGATATCTTTCAGCAGACAATGCTGTAAGATGAGCTATAGCAGTTGTAGTAAGGGCTTAAATATTTTTACATGTTGTATAAGCCTCTACATTATTTAATACTTTATGCAACCAGTTGCAAATAGGGCATTTTAGCCGAGATTTCCATTTTCAGCTTTTTTTATTTTAATCAACGGGTGCGCTGTGTCAGAGTGAGTAATATTAAAGTAATTTCAAAGTACAAATGAACTCTTAAACACTTGCCATATGAAACCTTTTTATTCTTTATCTCTAATTTCTTATGTACTAATTGCTTTGTTGTGCAATTGTGTCAAAAGTCAAAAATAATACTATTTAATCAAGTAAATAAAAAATAGTTCAATGAGTTTAAAAGCTTTTGATTGGAATTTCTTTTAACGCTTTTAAATTAACACTTTTACATTTATTACACCAACTTACAAACGTGGCCCCGTTGGTGTTCATATATTATATGCCCATGTTCATATACACTATGCCTATATTCTGCCTGTTGTAACTCGTCCAGGACATCAGGTAGGCGGCCCCATCTAACATGTTCTCGGCAATTCCCATCTGTATTTCACTCGATAAATTATCCTCAGATACATAGGGAAACAGGTGCCATTAGGGGGTAGGGTAATGAGTAGTTCATGTATCTTAAATGAGATACCATTCCGCTCTTCTCGTCTATTGGCATGCAATGATATACGGGAAAGGATCCACGCTACATAATTATCATCGGCTTGAATATCTGCAGATCCGGCCTATTTATCAACTTCTTCCCCGGTTGTAAGCATTTTTGGATTAGCTATACCGGTCGTTGGCATTTCCATTAAAAAAATATTGGCAAGAAAATTCATGTAACCTTTAATCAAATTCAATATCCTCTAAATACAACACGCATTATTAAACTTGTCTTTAGTTTCAAAGTGGAATTTTGGTACTCAAGAGTTTGGTCAAATAGAGGGCAAATTTGTAACCACGGCTATATAAGAATAGAAATTCTGAAATGGTTGGCAGGGGTTGTATTACGCTAATCGATACAGTGCATCGATAAGAAATCGAAGGTTGACCAGAATCTTTTCATTACAGCAAAGCAAAGTTGATAACACTGGCTGCCTTTGCTTTCATTTCTGTAATCTGCTTGTTTCAATACAGGTGACTGAAATAATCATACCTAGTGACTTTCGCTTCTGAAAAAAAGCAACATTTTCATGTGGCTCAGAATGTGAATCTTTTGGTATGCTTGATTCGTCGAACGGTCGAAGTGAATTTCAGTATCTTTAGCTTGCAAGATTCCCTGTATTTTGAAAGTCAGCTTTAAGACCTACTTTAAAATTGTATATGTGTGTGTTTGTTTTTTTTGATAAATTGATCTAATTACGTTAAAAATATCAATTATTATGAATGTAAAACAAAGCACAAAATGTTATCATACAAGCATGTCCACAACATGAAAGAAGCACCAAACCACATTCACACGCACTCAGTGGTTGTTAAAGCAAGGTTTCGGTGAATCCTTGTTATAACTCCTGGATGCAAGCCTATATCCCTAACGTCCCTTAAATCTTCAAAACCCACCTGACAAAAAATCACGGAGCGGACCCCTGCCTTGGGTTAGTGGAAATTTGCTCCTAGATCGGACAACAACAATACCGCCATCTCACTTTTTGCGGTGATTGTCAGATTTTCCTCTGGGGACGTTATGAAGAGGAACAGAGATGAAACAATTTACCAGTTGAATTTGAATAATATCACCATGTAATTAGTGTGACGTAGTCTTCATCGTACGTTAAGCTTTTGAGGCCAATTTGATTATTAAAATAGAGACGGTTTACTCTGATTTATAAAATCTCAGGTTTTATTGACCTTTCAGTAGATGTAAATTTACATTGTTTTTCGTTAGCATTACCCTCTTGCTTTTCCAAAAATGGTGTTCCGACTGCTTCATGAAGTCGAAAACCTTTAATCATAAGAAATGTCACTACATTGTTTGTTTTTGTTCGTTTTTTTGTTTTTTATGCTATTTGGTCCCTTTTAACTTGATGTTGTTATTAACTTAGTCGATAAATTAATAAAGTAATTCACGAGAATAAAACCATTGCTTGATCAAATTGCATGCATATGTTTAACATTTACCGAAGTCATTGAGGTAATTACTCGAATCATTATTAAACAACTAAGTTTCGATATAATTATAGAAGCAGGTAGTCTGAAGCACGTTCTTAATGATCCACACAAGACAATGGTTACGTGCAATTTTGTACTACGCCAGATTGGTTACATATGCCGGTTGTATATTCTACGACCTCGATATTTGGGCTATGTTCGTCAAACCTAATGATAAAAGTAAACATGAACGATAACGAGGCACGAGCAGAACCGTGGCCGTACGAAGAATTTATTTTGGGGTGGGGGACTTCGAAAGTGGCATTCAAGAAAGAATGGCCATTTTCCATGCCCTCATATGTATTTCAAGCAAGAATGACAGTTAAAACTCTTAACAGATATAAATCGAATTGCTGTTCCATGTCTGACAAGAGGAATACTGATGTTTCAATACCATATAAGAACACAAAAGTGAACATATCATAACATATTATCAGACGTGAGTCTGTATTGCATTGTGACTCCATTGTTCACCTACAAGGACACGACTACGTCGCTTTCACAGCAATGTTGCAATGCTCTGATGTGAACCACTTGATGTGTACTTTTACTGATGACACGGCTCTGTAGTTTGTTTCTTATAATGATGCTAAGAGTGATAACAGGAAAGCTTAGTCTTTACCAGTTATTTCCGTCCTTTTGATGCAAAATTTTGAGTTCAATGTTACCTTTACATGTTATTTCCTGGATTTCAAATGATAATCTACGCGATTAACTTTCCAACATTCAACTTGTCAAGTGAAAAGATACAAGTTGTTTTTCAATACTATATCAGATCTAATTTGTATTCAATCATCGCACTCAGTATGTGCACATAAACTGTAAAATAGAACTTATTCAACAAAGTTGAGTCTGCCTGAAAACTGTTGGTTTTTAAGCAATTAAAAATATCAGTGAAAGCAAGGGCCACAAATATTATTTTTGAAGCACAATTGATGTTATGTTCGATACAATGGTTCATTGTTTGGACTCCATGCCTGGTATTTTATCGACATTTGCCGATGAGAGCCTTCCTACATTCAGCATCACAAATTCAAGGTAAAATGTGAAAACAATTGAAACGAATTTACTAGAGAAAATGCATGTTCCGAGAAGCCTGATTGGCAATGCAATCGAATGTATTGACTTATAGCCGGCTTTCCCCGGGCTTTTCATAGTAAAGGTAGAACATAAGTAGGGCGTCAAATGAACCAAGGCATGGGCAGGTGATGCACTGCTAAGGCACGGCATAAACTTCAATACTTGCATCGATTGGAGACGGTTATTAGTGGCAAAAAGACGAATAGTTTCGTAGACAATACGACCCAAATTCGCCTCGGCATCGAACGAAATTTTTCGTAGTTTACTTTGGAAAGACGAGTCTTAACATTCAAGCAGATCAACCTTTTAGCGTAATCTTAAAATACCGACCGAATCCCTCATTGTGCATAAAACAGTTTTGTTTTACTATGAAAACATGGCTGCTGTACAATTTTACCTACCATCATTTCCTACTGCAGTCTGTGACGTCATACTCTGGAGCATATGTTTATTGCAGTTGACTGCACGGGTATGACGTTTAGAGCACTCGTTGAATTTCGAATCAGAATTTCTGAACGTGTTCCAAAGCTACAGATGTCACTGGCATATGAATTATTGTGCTGTTTTCATTTGCAAATAATATCTCCTGTAATCTTGACGAGATAAAAAAAAAACATAATTAGATATCAGACAATTTATTTACAAATTATTTACATTCTGAAAACAAAACCAAATTGTGCAATTATTATTTTCTACCTTTTATAAATGTTTGGCGCATGTAGAAATTAAACCTTGTCAACATAAAATACTGAGGGAATATTTGTATACCTAGAATAAATAAAAAAAATAAGACATGATCCCACAAGTTGTGGAGACACCGTTTTCATATCCGGCATATCTATCCTTTAAGGGGCTTCAGTGTATACCTATACTGCCTGTAGGCTATACCTCTGTAACTAGAGCAAAGGTTTAGTAGAAGACCAGCTTAGAGTTACGCCATCTTAAAACACTCACCAACTCTTGAGAAATTCGTGTTTGTATCTTCAAGGAAGGTCAACGAGTCTCCAAGGTAAAGGTAATTAAGGTGGCACGGAACGACAGTCTTTACGTTAATGCTCGGCCATATTTTGTAATTGTTCGTTCATTATGAGGGCTTTAAAGAGTGAAAAATATTTTTGAATATTTAGTGTTAAAAAATTGACTGTTTTAACGCGTGCATAAGGTTACACGAGTGGATCAGAATACACCATGGTAAGAGAGCCCGTAAGCAAAGATTGGCGGATAGTTTCACCGCTTATATCTCTGTAGAGAGGAGGTTGGTCGTTTTCATCATAATTTAGTTACAAGCCGTTGCAGGTCAGTCAGCTTAATACGACTCATTCCACATGTCGTTTAATGCTTCCACAAGCGCGATTTACTGTAAATATAAAATTGTCCACTCTAGTGTGAGCGTAAGTTGCATTGCTGCTTATTTAATTTATACAATTTCATATCCTCTTACCTGGCTAAAGTATGCGGGCTGTTTCCGATTTGTGAAATTTAATTTCGGTGGTAATTTGAAAACCCTCCTTTAAACATCTGAACCCGTGTGCGAAGATTTAACTAAAGCGGTCGTATTGGATTAAAATGTGCACACGCATACGTTTACACTGGTCTGTGTCTAGACAACACATTATTGCATTGCATGGAAGACGGAAGATGCCACTCGAGCCAATTATCTTTTATTATGAATAAAATTCATTTCAATATTTTGACGAATTATATTTCCATATGGTAGGTTCGCATGAAGCAATGTGATATCTAATTTTTTGAATGCTACTAATTATCAATTTATTTTCTGATTACATTATGTTTAGTGACTTATTAATTAAATATAACTCGCTCATCTGACGTAGCACATGCACAGAACTTTGCATTATTTAGGAGTCAAAAGGTGAACGTCGCCTTAATCTGTGGGATAAATTGGTAAAAACAGAAATCGACAAACGTGCCATTTATTTGCTAGAAAAATTCCCCAACTTGGTTACAGATGATTTGTGAGAACCATTCCTAAACCGTCCATTAGTTCACAAGGATAATTATATCGAGGTTATACGCGTAAGTATGTGTCCCTTCTTCTGATTTGTTTGACAACGAATAAGCAATAAATTATGATAAAATAATAATATTCACATTGATAATATTCACATTTTTAGTTGCGATAAACGATAATGGTGGTGTTGGTGGTGGTACTGGTGATGGTGGCGGTGCTGCTGTTGGTTATGATGATAATCATGACGACGATGACTGATGATTGATGTTGATGATGATGATGATGATTGATGATGATGATGATGATGATGATGATTGATGATGATGATGATGATGATGATGATGATGATGATGATGATGATGATGATGATGATGACGATGATGATGACGACGACTACAGAGAGGGCAAATCAGGGGTTCTATAATATTGGGTTATTTCGCTGCAGCTCATGTGACATACAGAAAATGCACATTTTGTTTCATCATAAATGTGGTTCACTCTAATGTACCACTTTATTCCTTAGTTAAAAGATATATAGTGAATTAGTGTTGGATCTGCATTCGTTGTTAATAATAAACTTGATTTAAAACGTTTCTGAAATATATATGTACAAACATACTGCATTCTTCTTAATTTAGACCCAAGTGTTAGCTATCTAGAGCCAGCACCGCCTTTGAAGAAACGTCCATACTGATTTTGTAACATGATATTGGGTAAATATAACGACCTTAGATGAAAGGACTTAAGTTTCAGTAAATGTGATATTACACACTTCCACCCATATTCACATCTATACGAATCTGCTGTTAAAAAGCGTTTGAATAACACAAATTGGAAGCTACATTTTCAAGTGGTACTATTAATATGCTACGGTTGCTATTAAATGCTAAGTGGCCCAAATTAAGTAACAATAGAAGTATCAGGAACGAAAGGTAAGAGTTGAAACCGGCTGTGTGGCATGAAATGACAAACTGTTTTACATGTTTTATTTGATTAAACTTAGTAGGGTTATAAATCCTATTCTAGAAGTTTGCAATGGGGAGAAGGTTTGAAGATGTTTTTTCTATACTTTGAAGGGTGCTGAATCAAAATATTTGGTGGGGATCTTTGTAAACTAATGAGGTAAAATTAGTACGGGGTAAATTTTAAATCATGTCAATTGTGTTTAAATGTACACCAATGTATTTCTTTCATTATAAGCATTATAGGTATAGGTTTTCTAGGTTCCGACCTATAGTTAAACCGGTACATCCCTATTAAGGTTCAAGGTCCATCCTGGGGTAAACGTTCAGTGCTCCGATTGTGTTGAAACTGGTGTCAAATTGTTCGTCTTACCTTATTTTACAATATTTGGCATTTGGTTTCGTAATTAGTGGGCAACAAAATGTAACAAGGGTCTACATGGTCAATAGGGGTCACCAAACTTGACCTCAAATTGTATACAGAGCTGTCACTCAAAGAAGTGAAATAATTTTTCTGCTTCAGTTTGACCACGGCAATAATTTGACACCGGTTTGAACCAAATCTGAGTATTAGATATTTTTTTGCCCCAGAATGACCTTGAACCTTATCATGGCTGTAGCTGTGTAACTAAAGGTCGGAACCTAGACAAACTATGTTTTATTCTTATAATGAGACAAATACATTGTTACAATTTACCCCCTTATTTTACAAAGTTCCCGAAATTTCCCAGAGGTTGGACCCAAAAATATTGATTCAACACCCTTCAAACTATAGAAAAACATCTTCAAACCTTCTTCCCCAAACTTCTAGAATAGGATTCTCGTGTATAACCCTACGAACTACAACATCTTCTCTTGAAAGGTAATAAACGGATGTCTTCGACAAACCCGTTCCTCACATTATAATGTATCTTTAACATGAACCCTAATTCAATTATGCAATTACGTCTCCCTGCTAGTGAAAACTTTGACTAACTGACTTTGTGTCTCCTTGTTTATGTCTTCATTTATTGGAAATTGCCCAGCGGGACTCGCCCAGCGGGACTGTCTGTTTGTTCGCCTGTTGTCTGTGCTATCTACAGTATACTTTTGTGACTTTCCAATTTATTCCGTCATTGTGTTGTGTGTCTAATTTTCAGTCTTGTGCGTCTATTCTAACAAAGGAAAAACGCACAAGAATTCGCTTGTTATCTTGTGTGCTTGCATGCCTGTCTGTCTGTCTATCTGTATGCCTGTCTCTCAGTCCGTCTGTCCATGGTCTGTCTATCTACCTATCTATTTACTATCTACATTAGCTTGCTAGGTAGCTCACCAGTTGCCTAGAAATCTTTTCATCTAAGGTAAAAGTTTGCAAATGATTTCTGTTACACAATGCACACAAGGAAAACTGTGATTTATATAAAAGCCCCGTGCATGATGTTTTTAGAAATTATCAGTGTCAAAATAGATTTTTGGCATATGTAATAATGATGTATTATTATTATAAGTATTGTTTGAAACGTTCACATGTAGCTGGTAGGACCTTTCCAAAGTCAACTGGGGCCCGTTTTGATGCAGTAAACATTTATGTATAGTATTACGTGCCATAGGACACTTCCGGATCCGGAATTTTATCACAAAGTTGGGATTTTCTATATGAAGGACTTTGCTTTGAGCTTAGCTATTTCACACAGTGATTTGTATATGGACAGTATAACGTGTATGCAAAAAAACATGATTTGTTTGAAAATTGAGGGCGCCCTCCTCGGGAAATCTCTGAGTCAGCCTTTAAGAACGCCGGTAAAGCAATAAATGCTGCACTTTAAGATATTTGGACTTAGCTTTTGTTAACTGAATATATTTCTTTCCAATCATGGATAGATATTGTTTAAATTAACTACTTTTTATATTTGAAAAATTGCATTTTGGTTGCATATTTAAATAATTCTGCACTTTGGTTATGAAATAAATAAAACCCGTAGCAAATGTATTTGTCAATTGTAGTCTCAGCATGTGTAGCATCCTATCGGCGCACAATTTCGTGAATTGAATCAACATCGTAATTTACTAAAATACTAAATTTGGCGGATTTTGTTTAAATCTTCAATTGCATACTTTTAAGTATTTTCAAAACACTTGAATGATAAATATTTAGCTTTTGACATTGTAAGAATCGTTTGTACTGGTTCAGGAAATTATATCCGACGAAACCCTCGAAATCTTTGAATTTGGCTGTTTGTCACGTTTGTCAATTTGTAGCAGATCTTTGGTGGCCAATTTTCAAACATAAATTGATATTATATCACAATACATTGCATGATTTGGATTTTTTCCCTGAAGCGTTTACACATATCTTTCACATGAACATATCACATAACATGTGACTGTTATGCTTAATTTTGAGTGCAATATCTGTGATTATTTTTTTTTCTCCGCTTTGCAAAACCTGTAAACAGCCGCTTTAATCTCCAAGAAATATGAATTATCATATAATATCAGCAAATCAGTTTTAACAATGAAAACATTGCCTACTTTATTCTCCCCTCAAATATTTGCCATAAAGGTATAAATTCAAATAGATGCTAACATTAGGAGTATTTTGTTTTCAACGCGGTCTTGGTCTGTGGCTATATTTGCATGACGTACGTACAGGTGTGGTTTATTGTGTACGATAATCAATATATACGTAATTACTAGTAATTTAGTGCCATTTTTAAGTGATAATAATAATAGGAACCCATTCACTTAAAAACAATAGTCTCTTCCACTAAATTCCTTGTGGCGCTCTTACCAGGACGGTGACAGCATGATCAGACTCGCTTCCGTGTGGAGGCCAGGGTCATTTCATAACGGTGTTCAGAACTACTCAAAATGTTCAGCTCTTGGATTCCGAATTCAAGTGTGGGAGGTGATCATGGACAATCGTTATGATATAAACAGAACATTAAATCTAATCCAAAAATGCATAAAAGATCTCCAGGTCATGATGGTGACATACGTAATATAATTGTTAGTTCACACGACCTAATTTTATCATATGTAAAACGTTACGTAAGTCCATTACCATGTTTTATATACGTGTTTTATCTTGTATTAAGCGGTTAACCATTGGTTACGGCACTTACAAAATTGATAACGGTAGTTACTAATATGAAATTCGAATATTCTTCTATCCTATCAATAGCGGAATACAACAGGTATCTATCACTCATGTTGTTTGAGCAAAACTGAGTTTGAAATGGCTTTGCCACATTATTAGTTTTGATTATTTCAGCGTGTTTTCTTGGAGTCGAGTAGCTGTGCCATTGTGGGGAAAGAAAATATTCCCAGATGCATAAGATGTTTCTTGGTACAAATTGCATTTGACACATCCCTTTATCTTATATTTGATTGCCGGAAGAAACGCTGAGCGGTGTCTTGAAAGAGGGCCCATGAAGTGATGTATGTCGCAGGTAAACATCCGCACTTCATGTTACGTAAAGTACTTAGTATACATTATACATACTGTGTGGTATAACATTACTGCATTGCCCACAGGAGAACCATTCTTTCCTACGTTCAGTGGTATAGCTTACCATATCTAGCCAATTTGGGTGAAATTGTCGCCCCCATATCAATCCATATCCAACACCAAATATTTATGTATCAACGTGAAGACAAAGCTCTTAAGGTAGGCGGAGGTGCTCTTTCTTCCATTAGAAAAGGGTCAAGAAGTTTTCTTAAGGTAAGCGAAGGTGCTCTTTCTTCCATTAGAAGGTGTTCTTTCTTCCATTAGGTGTTCTTTCTTCCATTAGAAAAGGGTCACGAAAGTGTCCGAGTTATATAAATTGTATATCTATATCCAACCATCTACCCATCCACTCTGTTGGATATCCGTCATTATCGGGTGACGGCCATTTTGAAGGAATAAATCCCATTATTATATTATACTTTATTCCATTAAAAAATAAGGTAGCGGGCTCTTTTTTTCTAATTATTATTGATAAGCTTGTTGGGACGTCAGCTCCGGATTTTAGCATGGAGTTTTATAATTTGACCCAAATGATAATGAAATGAGACTGTTGGTGTAGGTTATCGGGGAAAATGGCAGTGTTGCTCGTGTTAGTATCTGACTGGTTTGGTTTGGAACCTTTGCGCTTAAAACGAGATTACACTTAATCGGACTGAAGGTGGGTGACCCGATCGACAAACTTGATTTTGTAATCAGAAGAAAGTTCATATATTTCTCATTACCCCAGTGAAATTTTAGGCCACAAAATGTTTCCTTTTGATGTTATGAACAAAAAAGTATCCAAATGTCCTATGGGCCAATTTGGTACACATTATTGCTTCCACTACCCAAAAAACTCTACCGATTTTACTCAAAATTTGTAATCTGGTATTGTTGGTGGTATGCTTCCATGTGAGGGAGAAAACATCATATTAAATATTGGACCATGATTGGGTCACCCAACTTTAAAGACAGAAAATGCGATTTATTCCGTTGAACACTTAAAGGCACATACCCAAGATAACATACCGTTATATAACGTTAAAGGCTATAACGTTAAAGGCTATATTATTGATAAATTGGCCAGCAATGAATGCACTAAAATTAAGTCCCCTTTCAGATTTTTAACGAACTTTTAATAATATAATCAAGGTTAATTTTATCTCAAACCTTGATCCGTAGGCCAAATTTTTAGAGACTTTACCTCTAAATAATTACCAGACTGAAACAATGCAACTTGACGCATCAGCTTAAGCAACGCCATGCTGCAACATTCAAATACACAACCAACCACAGAATGGGAAGTCGTTATTCATGGTTCATTTGACATGACAAATGAACCACGATATTGCAATCCCATAAATGCCATAACGATTGCCAAAACACGCGTTGCAAACATTTCGGCAACGCGTTGCAAGAAGTAGGCACGCGTTGCAAGAAAGTAGCAACGCGTTTTGGCGGCGTCGGCCAATTAGAATTACGAATTTCTGTTCGTATTTCAAAATAGACCCACACGCGTTGCAAAGTATCTACAACGCGTTTGGAAACTCACGAAACGCGTTGCAGCCTTCACACCGCGTTGTCGACCTTCGCAACGCGTTGCGAAGTTCCCAAGCCATAAGGGCCATAACGTATGCCGCAACGCGTTGTGGAAGTACAACGGTTTGCGACATTTTGGCAAGCGTCGGCGTCCGGCCAATCAAATCATGCATTTCGGACGTATTCAAAAAATAGATCCCAACGCGTTGCGGCGATAGTACGTTATGACCGTAATGGCCTTCACAACGCGTTGCAGCCTTCACAACGCGTTACAAGCTTCACAACACGTTGGTAAACTTCACAACGCGTTTGTGAGGCAATAAGTGTCATAAACGTTTGCCGCAACGCGGTGCGAAGGTTTGCAACGCGTTGTGAAGGTCGCAACGCGTTGTGAGATTTATATTTTTGAAATCCTCACAGAAATTCATGATTTTGATTGGCCGACACCGCAACGCGTTGCCGAAATGTCGCCAACGAGTTGCTGAAATGTCGCAACGTTTTGCCGAAATGTCGCAAAGAGTTGCCCGAAATGTCGCAACCGTTGTGACGTTCTCACAACGCGTTGCGAAAAACGTTATGACCCCTATGGCTTGTGGACCTTAGCAAAGCGTTGTGAAGCTTGCAACGCGTTGGGATGAAGCTCGACAACGCGGTGTGAGGTGTGCAACGCGTTCCAAGTATCTAGCAAGCCCCGTTGTGGGTCTATTTTTTGAAAATACCGTCACAGAAAATCATGATTTTGATTGGCCGACGTGCGCAACGCTTTGCCAAACTGTCGCAACGCGTTGCAGCAATACGTATGGCCTGTTGTATGGCTTGCCATACACGGAGAGAGTGGTTTCAGGTTGTATCAACTAGCTGTTATACAAATAAATCCAGATTGATTTCTCGAATTAAATCCAACAAAGGCCCGACTGAGATGTGAAACGGGGACCCGTTGTTCCAGAGGCAATCTAATTTATAGTAATTCCAAGCGACCGTGAGGTAAAACGTTGAAATTGAGGAGGGTGTACTGGGTTAAAAATCTTATTTAGACATTTAATCCAATTTAATCCCTTTGTTATTTTAATCCGTACAATGTCAAAAAAAATGAATATCTCTCGGTACTTCTTAGTACACGATGCATTTGCATTTGGACGCACTATTTACAGTAATAACTCGGACTAAGCTATGACCCTGATGACTACGATCGAATATGTTTCAGCACAATAATATACGTTTGCAACCCAGGACTTTTCTTGGACAGGTGTTTACCCCCCCCCACCCCCCCCCCCTTATATTAAATATATGTTACTCACCGGCAAGTTTTCGCAAATTAACTGTACACTACAAAGATACACAACTTCCAAATGTCTGCATAAACGTTATAGCTCCTGCGTGCATGGATTAGGCCCAGACGGTAAACATAAAAGATATCCAGTTTAGGCCTCTGAGATTGTTATTGATTCTGTGGAATTACCAAATGCCTCCTCTCCCGAAAGTGGATTCTCCAAAAGTTTTGGAAGTCTCATAGTCCCTTTGCTTTACTATACCAGTCATTCCACGCACTTTCTCGACATGGTCCGTTAATTCACAAAAGAACTTATCCTGGCTTAACTCATTAGTCCAGGACTAAGTCCATCTAGAATGACCTTTAATTTAAAAAAAAACCAGAATAAGGAAAGAGAACAAATTTGAAATAGGTAAGTCCTCAGCTTTGAGTGTCTACCTGGTAACCTGTCTCTTTGTATTTTCAGCAGAAAAGGCTACAATAGGTTAAAAAGGTGAATTTTTAGTCCCTTCAGTAGGACTTAGTCCTAGACAAATGTTAGCCAGGACTAAATTCTTTGTGAATACCTGCCATTGGGTAGTGAGAAAATCCAGAATGCACAGTCCACAACCCCGCACGAAACGCAACATGGCTACTGAACTTGCATTATATACAATACATACTACTGACCTAACGAACATTTGGTTGACATCGACACTGACCTTTATATCGCTTTAACTGTTAGACCTTTAATGTGGGCTTTGGCCATATGCAATGAGTCATATTACTATAGACAGTCTTCGATCCAATGTTCTGCTTTGCTACATCGAGGTTGACTTAAATACCGTTTGTCGTCTGGCAATGCAATCAGAAGTGCATATAGGATTCAATAAGAACATGGCGATGCTGAGGCGAATTCTGATCCAATGAAATAATGGCCGTATGCATTCCTTAAACAAAAATTTCCGAGTCCTATGTCCAAGCATGGCCACAGTCTCCAGTATAACGGCAATTTTGCATTTTTCAAGGTATTGATGATAATTAATATAATACTCTTTGAACGATGGGCAATACTCGGAAATGTTTGAAATGGAATCTTGAATATTCGTCGCACATAAATGCGGCATTTTCTCGAGATTGGACTGTATCATCAGTGGATCTTTGCCTAATAAAGTAGCCTGTTGATGTTTGAGTTGGACAGGTTTCCACTCACTAGGCAGAAAGTGGTTCTTGGCAATTTCCATGGAAAAAATCTATCTACTAGGAATTGCGAAATAAGGAATAGATTTAATATGAACACATACACTCTTAACTCTTTTATTGTTTTTACAGAAATCTACTTATCATATTAAAATACCTCTTTTTTGCGGTGAGCGTCAGTTGGGAGTCATTTCCGAAAAGGACTTTATTCGGGATTTATCTAGTTGAAACTGAGACTATCTATTCGATTTCTTTTAATTCAGTATTTCAATAATATATATATTATTTATATAATCAAAATGGTGCCTGCATTGAATCTAACAGTTTATTGTTTCAGTTTTGATTTTTGATGACAAAATTTACTTTCTAGTCGTTTCACTGAAACGGTAAGGCGAACGTGTATAAATACTATCCAAAAAGAAAATCAGTGGTAACCAAAATACCCAAAATAATTTACAACGTAAAAATATAATCCGTGTGGTTTGCTCACTGAAGCACGTGCAATATTTAAATAACTAAATGCCAAATACACTGAGAATTTAATTAGTCAAAGTCCTTGTTTGGCTAATTAAAATAGTAATCATCACATTATCTTTTTATAATCCACAGAATAGTGCTAAAAATGGTTTGAATTAAAAGAATGCTTGAAAGATTTATCGAATTAAAATTTCACAATTGAAAAATATTCTCAACTTGAAAATTTGGACTTTTTACAAAATTCGTCAAATGACTAATGTAAGCCAATGAACCAATGTGTAACTTAATTCATTTATTTTTGTGCTTGACAAACTAATTCTATAAGTCATTGGGTGAGTCTAAAGTCGTTCTTTTACTTAGTCAATTATTTGTCATTTGACAAATTAGAAGTTCGTCAGTCATTAATTTGTAATTTTTAAAGTGAAAATTACTTAAAATATGGGAAGGTTATCTACCAGCATAGCAAACATGTTATCCAGCACATATTATGTACATATTATGAATGATAAAACAACGATTTGCATGACTAAATCTTAATTAGTAAAAATACGACCACTTTTTGATTATTAATATTCTCAGTGTAGATATATTGACACTGCTGTTTTTGGTCAAGGAAATCAGATTGCTTTTGTTTGCTCGTGTTTGTTCTCTGAGGTTTTTTGATTTTTTTTTTTAAGGAAAACACTTAAGAACATTCTTGCCATTACTTGGTTATTTACATCTAACAAATTACTCCCCGGAGCATTATGACTAGGGTATTACTGGCGTTGATTAAATGATCCGGCGGATTTCGTATGACGAATCTCTCACTGCGATTTATCTACAGTTTTGAATAACCCATCCAAACATAATCAACGTGTGCAGTGATTATGACGTACTGTATGTGCAGAAAATGTATGAGCTAGACATGAGAGTTTAAGCATTCCGTGTCATAACTTGGTCACTATTAGTTTTGGACAGTACACATATTCAGAAGTAAATAAATGAGGTATGGTAAATAATGGCAAAATTTTGATAATGCTTTAATCTCAAAATTGCAAAGAATTAGGATTGCTTGTATGGAATAATATTTTACGACGCCTTTAACATTCAAAAATCATCCGTCGAGGTAAATATTTTATAGGCATCTTTCATTTAAAATAATCTATCGAACCAGCATTCGAATTTAGCAGCATTTTTGTTACTATTTTGTATGATGGAAATAAAGTAATGTTATCTTTGGCTGTCGCTTAAGTCAATTTCAATAAGTTGCTGGTTGTTGCAAATAATGTTTGCCTCAGTTCCGTCTTATCGTGAAAGCGCCATCTGGAATTGTTTTCGTTGGTATTCAGTAGCCCCGTTTAAATTATGTTCTTTATATTTTGTATTCATTTATCCAATATCTACTAGCAATTAGTGCCGCTATAAATGTGTAAACATGCAAAAAATCCACAAATTCATTAAAAATCCGTATAATTTTTTAACAAATCAATATGCTTACCAATTTATTTGGCAATGCCAAATTCGAAGAGATCTTCCTGAGGGAGAGATTTCGCACTTTGTTTTTCAAATTACATGAAATTTGATGCCTTTATTCGGTTGGTACATTTGATAGTACGGTACATTACTAAGGTAAACATACGCCTATAGTATCAAATTGTAAAAAGCTACTTCGCAAGCCGGGATTCTATATGGGCCCACACCGTAATGCATTTATCGATCTCATCCAGGTCTCATAGATCGCAGCTTCATGTCATCATAATTATTGAAGTTAGTATGTGTGTGTGGTTAGCCATTTATGGTCTCATAACGGTAATTAATTTATAAATCCTTGGAAACGAATGTCTGTCAGTCTAGTTGATGTTACACTCTAAAAACAGTGTATAGAAAGTGAAGGCAAGGTGGTGTTTAGAGGGTTAATGTTTAGCAATTAAACACTTTGTGAAACGTTTAATCTCTAAACATGTCAAATATCTAAACACCAACTGTTTAATTTCTAAACACCATGTGTTTAATTTCTAAACACCATGTGTTTAATTTCTAAACACAAAGTGTTTGCTAAACATTAACCCTCTAAACACCACCTTGCCTTCACTTTCTAAACACTGTTTTTACAGTGTAGGGTTTCTGATTCCATTCCCCCACAAACATCATAAAGTATCTAATGATATTTACAGATAGCGCAATTTAGATTTTGTAAATCGGGGTTGCAAGTGTGGTGCTTATCAAATGGGTTCCGTCTCTCCAGATAATCATGTGATTTGAAGAAAAGTCTTTGTCATTCAATGTTATCATCAAACGCAATACAAAAACTATTGACATAGGACTCAAAAAGAAAAATTATATATCCTTGTATTATAGACAGAGACAGAGAGAAAGATCTGTGTAAATGGTAACAATGGTTGTCGACTTATAGGGCCCCATTTGCTTTAAAGAGCAATTATGCTTGCATGATGTTGTTGTAGTACAGATTGTGTGTCAAGAACACGAACTGCAGCGTTAGGGAAGTACGAAGTAGCGCCTGGTTACTCCAAGAGCATGTGATTTACATGCGACATTTGTAAGAACAAAATCAGCATTGGAATAATTGTGATTGTGAAATATATCAATATATTCTGACTGTATATATACCGGAATTGAGTGTAAAAATAAGAGAAATATGTATAACAAGCGGACGTAGCAGAGTTCTCAAAATAATTGTTTATTAGCAAGCTTTCGATAGTGTCTTAATTAGGCAATAACTAAGAAACAAATGAAACAGTAAAATAAACCATTACTATTGGTCCACAAATATAATGGGAGAATAAATAGATGGAAAAATAAATATCAATGGATAAATAAATAAATAAATGAACGTAACACATTGCCCCTTCTTATAAGACTATCCGATTTCTTTTAATTCAGTATTTCAATATTATATTTTTATATAATCAAAATGGTTACCTCCATTAAATCTAACATATTTATTATTCCTTACAGTTCTTACAGTTTTAGAGGATAAGAGTCTCGCTTTGTAGAAATTGTCTTGGTTCGATTCCCCGTTGGGATTACTTTGACAGATTGAAAGAATAAATTCATGCGTGTATTTCTATTAAATATAGTTAGATAAATGGATAGATATAGATATAAATATATAGATACACTGAGGTGATTATAATTGAACCTATTGTTCAGGTGTTGGATGGGGACGATGTTCTTCCTCCTTGATATGGAAAAAGGTTCATGACGTCATCAATATTGTCGGAGACATGAAGTGGTTGTACGTATAGAATTGACATGCTGTTTAAGTCATGTAATTTGTTTTTCGTCAAATTGTCTCCCGCACACCTGATATAGCACAGTGAAGAGGACAGAGGAGCGTTTACGCTAGCTCTGTCTCTCCCCTAGATATTAACACCTCCCAGGTACGCAAGTACCCCGAGTCATTTTTTCCTATGCTCTCATATTTTTTATTGCATACACTTTTTTTTCAAACTGACCTAAAACATGGAAGGTTTATAATTCCCCACTCGAATGTCTTCTGGTTTGATTCCAAATTGCAGTGTATTTCGTAGCCTACCATATAATTTTATGACTTAATTTGTTTTTCGTGCACCATGGGTTAATGTTCATGAAGCAAAAAAATTCCCCTCAGCCTCTTGTTGTCCCCAAGTCATGTTACTCATGCTACGTCGGTAATTTAAGATGGCATCAACTCTATACATGTGATATGTCTATAATGTGGAAGACATTATATTACACGTCAGAATCAATTGGCATCCGAGGCCTTTACAATGGGGTTAGCGTGTACCTGTTCTTTCTTTTGGAGCTATCTTTCTGTAAAGGTTACACATTGACACTATACATTTGCTTCCGGGAGTGAATACAGGCAAATGCCTCCAGCTTAAGGGCATTTTCTTTAGCATGGATGTTAACACCATCTTTACCAATGGAAAATGAATTAGTCGTTAATAAACTGATGAAAGCAAATAAAAGAGTACAATACTTTCAATTTCCACTGCTCCTAAACATCTATTTCAGCATAGTCATTTTTCCATCTAGCGATTCTTCCTTATGTGCTCACATAAGTAGTGAGGTACGACTTATTTGTTTTCTTGTAACAACTGCTCTATGTACTCAGAGAGTAGCGAAGTCGGGCTTTCTTTACGGGAAAAGAGGCACCCATCCTATCATGAATTAATATGGCGCCCGCTATTAGTCGAGATTTTTATTTCTTCTGAAATAATTGCTAGAACCGCTTTGGGCTGTGAATGTCCAAGGTATTTACTTTTTGATACATTTCTTTATATTTATTGTGTGGTATATTTATAAGGAATACATAAACTGAATTTGTAAAGAAAAAATGATTGCTCGATAAGGAACCCGCCAAACTGATAAAAAGCTTCAAATTTGACGACTTATAAATAGCTGGCATTTATAGATAACCTGCTTTGAAAACCCGTTAACTTTGATCTTTTATAGGTTGCAAAAAGTACCCTGATATATAAACATCAATTTGTTCGTAATATGTGGGATGGGATATTCTGTTTATATTTAAGTTATTATTTAAGATTTCCTGTATCAACAAAATTAGTGTTAATGTCAAACCCTTGCCGATTGTCGCTAGTTAATAAAATAATCATAACACAATAACTAAAGGTTAAACAATGGAAAAAACCTGCCACTGGTTTGAATAAATGCATTAACCTCCTCCCTGGGAACCTCTCGTAGTATTACGTGTGATGTCAAGGCGCATATGATGTATTTCAAATAGGATGTATGTATGGGAAGAATATGTTACGCAGACCAGACTGATATTCGACATTTGGAAAATCTGGATGTGTAAATGAAAAAACCCAGAAATAAATATTGCATGTTTGCTGTTTTGCACGATGTTTAAAAATGTAGACTTAGAGTCATCGGCTGAATTGCAGATAAGCTCTCGTAACAACATGGTTAATATTAAATACGATGATATATGGACATGACCTTGTAGCGACCACAACAGTCTTGTTGAATAAATTGGCCATGGCATTAAGGGCTGATGTGCATATTAATTAAATATTACATAGGCACCACTTCCATGATTACAACATTTCTCCGCATGTTGTTAAGATTGCGCTTTGAGTGTTAACACAAGTACGTTTCCAAAGTAATTACCGGCAGCTTGTTGTTATTTATTAATGCCATTAAGTTAAAGAGTAAGGGAGCATGATTACAGATAATGTAAAACGTCATTTGTTGTAGCGCCGCAATGAAAGATTTAAACAATTCCAAGCATTTCGTATAAAGACTTGAAGTATCTATGAATTCAATGAAATACAAACTCTAAAGGTTGCACTAAGTAAATGATGGTAATGTGAATATCAGATTCGTTTCATTAGGAAAATGATCATTGACCGCCTGAAATCATTCTCTCAGGCCTATCTATGAGAGTATATTGTTAAGAATGGCACATCCATATTTGAAGTTCATTTAATTATTATGAATAACTTACGCAATGCCTTCCATAACAGCATTTGCGAAATTGACCATCGGGTTGGGGTTATCCCACATTAAAACTCGCAAACCAAAGCAGATAATTTGTTATTTTGTTATTTTTGTGCACAATTACGAAATCATGATTTTTCTAGCTAAGCTACTCTTAAACCAAACATGAATCCAGAGTACATGATTTTCATAGGAATACAATTGTGCCAAATTGTGCCAAATTAAAAAAAATTCAAAAGATTTGGACGTTGCACACATTTCACTGGTAAAGTAGGTAGACAATAGCTATGTTTATTTCTGTAACTCGAAACAGCAAAGTTGGCGGATTTCAAATCGCGATTTAAATCATTTTTTTAAATTATGATTAAAATGAATATTTCAAGTTCCTTTCTTTTTATATTTTTAAAAAATAATTGAATTTCCTCATTTAGGTTTCATTCTAGTCTTGGTATTCCCCAAAATGTTTAAATATACTCCTAATACCTTTCTACTCTCTAAATGTAAAAGAGTGAAAATCACTCTTTGAAGGAGTGACTGCAGGGACCAGTCTTTGTTGGAGTGAAATTTCCCTCTTTTGAGAAAGAATGCTGTCAATACTTCACTCTTATGAGAGTGACAATTCATCTGTGAAAAGTAATCACGAACATAATTTACTCTTTAAAGGTTGAAATTTAACTCCAATAAAGTCTGGTCCCTAGAGTCACTCCTTGAAAAAGTGGTTTTCACTCTTTTACATTTAAAGAGTATGAATTTACAGTACACATGACGCAACTGATTATTAACAATTAGACAAAGATGAAATCTAAGCTCAGAACAGTAATATTGCTCATAAGCAAAAATATAGAAATCAAATGAGACACTTCACTTTAAATATATGGGATATTAAGGGTCGTTCCATGCTTTTTGTATAAGCCCTTTCGGAGGTAGACTTTGCAGTGGAAATTGACAAAGTTCAAGTGGGCATTGTGTACTCAGTTTCACAGGATGAGTATCGGAAAGTGCATTGAGCCAGGTCAGAACAAACTATCAATGTAGCGAACAACTTGAATTTTCAGCAAAGGTTAAGAACATAAGAGCAAAGCTTGAAAGGGGGGACATAGCAACTCTGCATTTGTTGCAGACACTCGCCTACCCTCAAGGAACGCCATTCATTCAGTTGTAAATAGATCGCCACGCACCGGAAGAGAATTTATCTCACTGTAAAAAGTCGGACTGCGTAGTGGAACTCCGAAGGGCTTATTGCATATCAATGCCGTTCGTTTCATTTTCCTGATCTCCTATATATTTGCAGTGTTTGTTTAGGCCAGGGGGTGGAAAGTCAACGTCGGTTGTCTGTAGGTTCCGCGGGGTTCTTTGCAGTCGGAACTCGTTTCTATTGATCTAAACACCGACACATGGGTTGAAACCGCCAGAAACCCTACCAGCCCGTTAGTTTGAGCGTCCCTTTATCATTTTCTTTGTTCTTTGACTAAGACGTCTGCTCAGAATAGTAAAATCTTTCTTTTATCTTAGGTCAGTCTAGGGCTTCAAAGTGTGCACTGAGTGCATCCCATAATGCACCAGTTTTGGGAAATGTCACTTAAATAATGTCATGTGATCCAAAAAGTCATAATTCTTACACATCACACCTCATTTCAGCCCCCAAGGTGCTAGTACTTAAAGAATTTCTAGCATGATCATGAAACGTCTTGTAGTTCTGAAACTTTCTTGAACAACTCTACAGATATTCATGTATCATGATGTAAAGTAGGGGCCTCATACATCACACAATACATGTACATTGAACATACTACGTGGTGAGCAGTTAACAAGTATTCAAGTATTCAGGTGTATTGAAAGCTAAAACAATGATACCGCTCTCAGAAAACCCAAACAAGTTACCTTTTTATGTTGGTATTCACTTTAGTTTGTTAACAAACTCTGTCTGGGACTTGCCTATATTGTTGATCGATGAATATAACCTTATAAATAACAATCAAATCGCTGGTAGAGCCATTTTTAAAGACTATTTAAACTAATCGTCTCATCTTAGTTGCAAACTGGAACAAACGTTATGGGTCAAGGAACAGCAATGCAGTTATATCACTACAACCCGGGGCAACTGAACGTTAAAAAAAAACTCAATAAAAACACAGAAAAATGTCAAGGATACCAGTAGAGGGGTAAAAAACTGTAAGACTTCGAGCCTTCGTCATGTTTTTCCGATCCGAATACTTGTAATTATTTGGTAATTACTCACTGTAGTTTGAATTACGTTCGAAATGCCATAGAAGTTATGAATATTGCATAGCAATTTTTTTAATAATCGCTGGATGTTTTAAAAACTCCAGCGGTTTCATCTGCAAGGCCAAGTTTTTGGATATGCATGAAAATCAATTAGACCAAACGGCTCTTACAAATTTACCGACGTTTATAATATATTGAGTAAGATGGAAGTGGTGTAGGCGTAATGGGATGCAACTTAGGTCAAAGTTTATTCTCTAGGATCAATCCCATTTAATATGTCAATGTACTTGGGTGCTGATGTAAAAAGCTCAAATTTCTCATTAAAAGTCATTTGAACTTTTGCAAGCCTTTTATGAGATTGTTACCAACATTTAAAATATTGGGTCATATATGCACTATTAGTATACATGTGCATTCACCCAGATACAAAGTACAATATGTTATTCACAGGGTGTCCGCCATATAAAAAATATTCAAACATTATTGACCTCATCCTTTTATTATTTAACTTATTTGAAAACATTGAATGTTTACCATTCAGGAGCCAGTCGCAGTACATCCTGGCATTTTTGTTTGACTGCTAGTTGTTGGTGCAGTGCATCATGAAGATTTTGAAAGTCAGCTGGGCAGTAACTCATCATACTCGTTTTCTTTGTGTTGTTTTCTATAGACTTGTTCAAATATGGATCTGACGGGACTAGCTGGTTTAACAACACCACTCAACATCATGTAGCATTATGGGGAAATACACCCGCCAAAACCTTCTTTTGATTATTAGTCAGCATGTGTTGACTGCGAGTTGGGGCACCAAAGAGGTTTCTATACAGAGACCATTACAAGCAATGTATTTTTTTTTGTTGTTTTTTTTGTGTTGGGGGTTGGGGGGGGTTTTTTTTTTTTTGTCAAACATGTTATGGGCCTGTACCTTGACCTAGAGTCGGCCTGACTGTTACACACTGGGCACTTGTATCTGTTAGAGTTTTAATACTCATCGGCCACTAACGATGCAGCATGATGGCTCAACCAAAGAAATGACGTCTGATTTACACTGGTCTATAGATAGAGAGGCAAAACGTTTTAGCGGTCCTCTTTAAAATTCATCGTCTCGCATGTTTTGTCGACCACAAAGAAAACATGAGTACCAACAATAGAAAGAATGGCTGCATCCTTCTTCCAACTGACGTGGGTGCCGCTTTGCATATACACTAATCGGTGTGATACAAATTGATGTATGGAGTTAGAGTGTGACCAGGGGTCAAGTGTAATAATAGTGCACATGGATCATTGTGCTCAGATACTCTTTTTTCGCTAATGCAATGCGCGCTTAGGTGAAAAGATGTATCAATTGAGGCGGCTTATTTAAAATCAAGGACGGACTGACGTTCATGTCATCGTGGGGTGCCATGGGTAGGACAAAATTTACCACCAATAGCATCCCAAACATCCACAAACTGATATTTTGCCGGAGTGTTTGTAGCGAATTGACATTATGTGTGTTACAAGCACCCAAACTAATAATTATTCGTTGCAAAAAGTTATTTTTCTCAAAATTGTCAGCGGCCCAGCACGGACGACTAGTTGAAGGGCTAACCCCCCCCCTTGGGTGGCAATGTATCTTGGCAGAATTTGGAAAGCACATGGAGCAGTACACTCACATAACGGTTCTTTTGTTGTTTTCTAAGAACATGTTTAAGATATTGATATGACAGGTGCCAGGTAGACTACAATCTACTATATGTAGCTTAACGGGGGAAATACCTGACAATAACGTTTTGTTGGATTAGTCAACAGTTTGGTTGAATGCTAGGTGGTGGCAGCGCATTTGGATATGAATTGGAAAGAACCTGGGCAGTAACTCACATACCGTTTCTTTTGTGTTGTCGATAGACTTGTTTAAAATATTGATTGGACAGGTGCCATAGAGGGATAACACCTCAAATTATATTGTAAGCATGACTGGGGGAAATAACCGCAATAACATTTTGTTGAGATTAGAAAGTTAAACCAATGTGTACAATCCAATTTGTTTTATAAGTGGAAGTGAGTGCAGTCTGGACTAATTTCCATATTTTTGAATTTAATTTTCTAGCCGGAGCAAATCTCATTAAATTTTAATACTGGATGTACTTTAATGTCACCATCACATGTCATCTATGATTATTACGTGAGAAGATTACCCATCTCTTTGGTAATTAGCATGTGCTTGCGGTTTAAGTCGTGATAATAATCTCGTACTATTACGTAAATTGGCTTGCATGTGAAACACGTAATATTATTTGTTGTGGTGAGGAAGGAAAAAATTATGTGCCAATTAGCTGACTGAACTATTGGCACGTTTTGCGTCTCAAATATCTTCGTTTTTTAGGCGGGGGAAAACTCTGTTTCTAATGTCCGACCCGGAGGGAGTCCGACCGCCGTGATTTGTGTTTTGGAATAAGGTTTTTAATCACTGATGGTATGAATTATAAAATCAACCGTTTTAGCGAAACGAGGTTTGAGGAGAGGAAAGTGGAGCGACGAGAGCGAAAAAACCCCTCTTTCACTGATTTTTGGAGTCATTTGCAAAATGTCCGACTGAGTGACAGTACTTCAAAGATCCGTCCGCCCGTTAGAATATTATTTTCGTGGCCTTATTGGAATATTTTGTTTAATAGTCACTAGTAATCATTATAAACAACAATTTATCTTGAAATAGCAATTTTCTATATAATAACGAAAACCATTATTACCTCTTTTTTTTTCAAAATAAACAAACCATATTTATATATCCAACACTGCGTACCCAGTATAGGAGCCCTCAGAGCATTATTCTCCATGCTTTCATTTAACTTTACGCTTGCAGTATTTTTGTGGGTTCTGTCGAGGTCATATGGCTGATTAGTTTTGGAGACGATCTCTCGTTTCAGTACATAGCTGAAAGCCACAAAAAAGGCATATAACACAAAGGCCAATTCAGTCGAGAGTACACCTTTTGCTTGAACGTCCTCAAATACGACCAAGTACAACTCTATATAGAATTCAAATGTTAAGGACGGCTAATGCGGCCATTTACTGGATGTACAAAATCTCATGTATAAGATACGCTAGCTAGTTTTGGGCTCGTTGGTCGGTGATTATTGGGGTTATTTTCATGTCAGGTTGTTTTCATGAAAGGCTAGTTGGTGTTGAACCATGCCATGCAGATACACAGAAACAATGCGCTTTATCTGAGATATTGCCAGGATATATAACCACGTCTCATGCACCTTTTAAAGTGCTAAATGAGATTGGGAATATGAAGAATTTTGTTAGCTCTCCACAATAATGTGTAATGAGCAATAGGTGTCAAAAGATACAGATTGCAAGAATATTGCATGTAATTCTTTACACACCATATTTTGATCATTATACATTAATTGTAATTTAAGATTTTTATTTTTTTTATTTGTTGGTTTTTTTAATATGTTTATTTAACTACTTTGTCTGTAGAATACAATTCACTATTAAAAATTAAAAACCTGCAGAGCGTAGCGACTTGTTCGTCTTTTATATACAAACTTATCGATTATCAACTTAATTTTGTGTGGGATTATTTAGGGTGTTACTAACATACACGCAACTGTTTTGAATTAACGTCTGTTCCTAAGGCAGTCAGGTAAACCTGTCTTTGACTAGGACTCTATCCCAACAGGGACGCTGTTTTTTGTTGTATATTATGTGTTTGTTAGGACAGCCATTTCTAATCTTCTCGAGAGCAACTAGTTAATATCGTTTGCAACCAACGGCATCGGTTATGACTCTTTACACACACACACACACACACTAAATACACGAACGCACACACCACACCCCATACAAGGCGAAAGCGCCGTGCACACCACCACAGGACAATACCCACACAACGCATAACACCGCATACAGACCACCGTAAGGCACCCACACAAACACCGTTATTATCAACTTTAGGGGGAAATATTTCATATTCATGAGGCCATAATGAGTTGTACGACGGGGTGTTTATAGTACAAATCATGTTACAGAGAGCCCGTCGGACAAAATTAAAATAGAATTTTGACCTAACGTCCGTTTCCATGCACAACAAAGGCAATATCACCCTAACGTAGATTTCTAACGTTATATTAATAACATTAAATACAATAATAATAATAAAATAATGATAATAATAACTAATAATAATAAAAATATGATAATAATAACTACTAATAATAAAATAATGATAATAATACATATAATAATAAAATAATGATAATAATAACTAATAATAATAAAAATATGATAATAATAACTAATAATAATAAAAATATGATAATAAACCTAATATACTGATCATAACCCCTTGCTTGGTTGGCATTGTTTTCAATATGATTGTTTTTATTTGTTAACATGCACAGGATATATCATTGCTCCAAGTTAAAATAAAATAGTATCAGTAATATGAATGGTATATACTGCCATATTCCCATTTCTATACAACACCTTCTGAAAGCTAATATTTATGACACATAGGACAACCAGTCCGCTACAAATGATAGCAAACATTACTGAACGCCCAAGGCGGGTAAGATATTAATGAAAAAAGTAGTTTTTTAATCAGGCAAAGAATTTCTCCGTCATCAAAATGTATACTGTCAGGAATTGTTCAGAACTGTTTATTCCCTCTGCGAAAAGGAGAGTGAAAATGTTTTCATCGATTATATCAAATACAAGATTGAAACTGTCACATTGTATATCAAAGGATCGTTTGGTATTGGGATTCCGTTTTGTGATAAAAAGTCAGAAAATATTGCGATTTAATTGATGCATCTGATTAAATAAGATCAGTACACAAGTTAACGTTTCCATTTTTGACTTACGTTGAAAGCTTTATCCGTATCTCCATGGTCATTGAATATATTGTAAGCTACAGTCGTATTTTATGTAAAGTGTTCTTTTGATATTTGGAATTCTGTTTGGTGATATATAGACGGAGAATAATTAACTACTGTATTTCCAGTAAGTTCATTTGCGTTATGGCATTTGTAATTACCATATTACGTGTATTTTATATTTCTGCACCTGATTCAATAACACCGGAACCCAACTCAAAATGTCTATTTTTAACTTGCTATAAAAGCTTTATTAATATATATACATGTTCAATTTTACAGAAGCCATAATGTTCATTAAAACGCAACATGAAAAGGTTAGCAAGTCGGACCAGATGTTAAATCCTTTATGCGTTGAGCGAGCGGGCAACTAGAATGACCGCATTAATATTAACCAAAGTCAGGCAGAATTATGAAGTCAGTGTTTTATGTTACTACCTGCTGGCTGAAAGAAAAAAGGTAGTTGCACTACTTGTAAGGTTGGTCAGTGCGAGGGGGGAAGAGAGAGAAAAAACAATCTCAGATTATTATTGATGCCAATCGGGTTTCCCTGTATTTGAACATCTTCTCGGGTCAATTTTCATTACGTAAGTTGCTCTTTCTAAGATGCACAACCTGTCCGGTGGACATGATGAATCCATTGATTTCATTTTACTTTCATTTCCGCATAAGTGGTCGTCTGTAAGCACCAACCAATTTGATAAGGAAAACAATAAGTAATCTGGGCCAAACTTATTTGTATTTGATTGATAAAGCAGCAAAATCAACAGCATAGTTCCAAACGTCCTTTTCAGCCCAGCCAATGTACATGCAGTTGACAACTTTAATAGACCAAGACTACGATGGCAAGCCTTTTCCTATTTTCAACAAGAGAGTACCTGCACTTCACAAAAACTCTAGAACACCTTTTTAGGTGTTTTGTTTTCTGTTGAAAGAGGGCCTCTTCACAAACCTCCATTATCCGTTCTGTGTCAGTTGTGGTCATGGTATATCACCATATCGCTACCTATAAATCTGCCTCTCTTGCTCGTTATCTCTCTGTTGTTGGTCTTTCGGAGATGAATGTGTCGATCTCTTCCCATTTATTTTTCTGGATTTCAATTATTTAAGGTTGATGACTTTGATGTTAGTGATGGTCGTACTATTATCATCTGTAAATGCAGTACTGCTCACCACCCTCTACACAAGGCTGTTAGATATGTGTCCGATGATATCACTAAGGTGAAGCATTAGTTCAGTCAAGTCTGGCATTCTTTGAGCCAGAAGATTTTGTACGAAGAATTGCCTCATTCAAACTATCTGCCCCAAATGCGTCAGAGAATGGTAAGCGCAACTCGCATCATAGATGAGGTTAATTTCAACTTAAGCGGCATGATAATTTGATGTATTGATTTGAAATTTGGGACGGTTGTCAAGGGGATTCATGCAAGGTTTGTGGTCACTTTCCTAAGGGGATCTCTTGGGTAGTAGGTAATCCAGGGGTCATTCCTGGTCATCCTGAAGGGATGTATTCAAAATATAACCACCGGTTGCCCGCTAGTAGCGCCTGGTCCGACTATTGTAATAAACAATGGAACCCGTTTCGACCTAACCACCGTGAATCCGCCGATAGTGGCTCAAATGTAGTACCTTTTGGAAATGGGAATTGAAATAAAAAAGGAACACTACCATATTATTTATAATATACAATTATAGTAATTTTTTTCAAATTTGGATTAATTACTGTACACCGGAGCAGGGAAATAGGAATTTCAACTCCTAAATACTGCTATCAATAAAATGCTATTTGAGATGTTTTTAAAACTCTTATTGCTTCTAGCACAATTGAGGAAACAATCCCTCATTAGAGCTGGAACATTAGCCCGCAAGCAAGGGAGGGTAGCAGAAATAGTATGTTGTACATTTTGAGGATATAGCTGAAGAGCATTATTTTCAGACCATCCTCTTGTAATGCGACAATATCAGTGTCAGAACGAATGTGAAGATCGAAGATTCATTGATATAAATGTTGAAAAGCAGCGGCCCCAAGGACAGAGCCTTAAGGTCCACCTGAGAGAGAGTTGACATAAATTTGAACAAGTTTATTTTAAAGATGTCTACAGGATTTCGCCGTGGAAAAACATGTAAATCTAAAGAAAAAACATTAATAGAAAGATGAATGCGAATTTCTTTACAAACAAGGCTTTCAAACCTTTAGAGGAACAAGAAATTGAGCGATAAGTTCTCTAGGACAGCGCTTTTTTAAAGAGGAACCGCATTTCCCCATTTCCAGTTTTCCAGTCGTCATGTGAGTACAAGAAGGCCGTAAGTGGAATAGCTGCCATTGGTCAAAATATCCCATCAAACGTACTATTATGCCAAGTCTGTGGTGAGTGGTTCCTAGAATTATCCATTCCATTTCAAGAGCTACTGACTCAAGGAAAGATCTTTTAGAGTTATCCTAATACATGGCAGCACGCAAATGTATATCACATGGCAGCTATTGCACTTACTACTTTCTTGCGTTCACATGACGAAGTGTACTACCTCAGAGGGAGAGGTTAGAAATCCCATTAGTCCAATGATTACTAACTATCGATTTGTGACGATAGAACTTATGTTATTTTTTTCCATTCACAAAAATGGTATGATTGGTGGTAGGGCTTGGTTGGCAAGGGGGTGGGGCTGAAGAAGACTAGCGCTGCATTTCCAATTGGCTAAGGTTAATGAATATATTTTGTAATTAGCCAATCAGAAATGCTGCATTAAAAGCGGGCAGTGTTCAAGAGGTTAAAGTCTGGGGAAAGTGAGTTGGCACACAATTTTAATCTAGAGCTAGAAACGTTGTCAGGCCCGACAGCTCTGTTGAGAGAGAGTGATTGAGTTTCTCAAGATCCATGTCATCAGTAATAATAACATAACATAGGGTAGGAGTATCACGTAAAGGGGAAGTGACCTCAATTATGTCATCAGATTTAGTGTAATAACAACTTTTGGAAAACCATCAGCAATAAGTGATGAAGTTAAAGATTGAGAGCTTTCAATAATGAACGACCGAGAATCAGGTTCTCATTTTTGAGATCCTGGCAACCTGTTAGTTGTATGCATGCCTTTTGGCATATTTGAATTTATGTGGATTTGTGTAAGGATCTTTTCAGGTTGTCTTGACGACTTATGTTTAAGGTGTGTGGCCTCTATTGAATATCCTTATAAATAATTCTCTGTATCGTATAAGTGGAAATGGTGATTTGTGCAAATCTTCTGGACTTCGTAATCGTTTGATAAAAAGCTTAACAAATATTTAGGAAACTAATGTTAGTATATTGTACAGATACTAACTGCTTCGAATAGACAAACAGCCAAGTACCCTTGTCATAGAGCCATTGGTATCAGTAGAAATATTTGTCAAAGTTTTTAGAACTATTTGATTTGACAAAAGCTAGTACAGGTACAAAATTATCACCCATTTAGATTACACAGAAATATACGGTTGCACGAACTCACATTTACCTCCAGAAATCACTGGTTCATTGGTGAGGATTTCCTACAGGTGTCGGTTCTGCCATGGGTCAGAATTTGCACCCTTTTATGATTATGCAGAATGACAAGCATCCTTGCCATAAAGCCTACATTTGTATCAATAGAAATATTCGTTATTTTTTAACTATTCAAATTTACAAGAGCTCAATACCGGTGTTAAAGGAGATATGGTCCGCCCGGAGCCATAGTCCGAGCTCCATAGACGACAACGGAATAAAGCGTGAAACTTATTTTGCATGAAGAGTCAATTGAATCGAGTGCCTTATTCTTCACTATTGTAGATGGACTATGAGTCCGGAGGACCATATCTCCTGCCACACATTATGTACTTATATGATCACGGACCAAGAATTGTTTTACATTACATTACGAATACCATATCAAATCTAAAACCTATTCATATTGTGACTGTTGTTGGCATATCTGCAACAATGTTTTCAGTGATGGCACACTTGCATGTACTAAGAGGTCTTGGAAGAGCTTAGTGTGAAATCCACTCCTACACAAAAACTTATACGGTTGCACGAACTCACACTTACCTCCAGTAATTACTGTTTCAATGGTGAGAATTTCTAAGGTGACAGGTTCTGCCATGGGTGCCAAATTTGCACCCTCTCATGCAAAATGTTACCTGCAATTCGTGCAGACCTGTAGTTTCACTAATATATGGATAGTAAGCAGGTGAAGTGTCGCAGCCTTAACCCTTAACTGGGTTGATAAAAATCAAAACCCGCCTACGCAATCAACCAACGCATTTATAGTTGAGGTCATAGAGGATCCGGTTCTCAAAGCTTGGATAAAAAGTTTGAAGATTTTTTTATAGTTTAAATGTACATTAATAGATATAGTTTGCCTAGGTTCCAAGTTTTCGTTACACGGCTACAGCCCTAATATAGTGTCAAATGGCTGCTTTAGTCATACTGAAATAACAAAAAATGGACAACAGCTCCGTACACAACTTTCAGGTAAGATTTGGTGACCTCTATCGACCAGGTAGGCCCTTTTGCCCTTTTCCCCTCTAATTATGCAATCAAATGCCACACACCGTAAAATAAGGCAGGACAAACACTTTGTCACTGGTTTAAAAATGACCATTGGGTAAGTTTTACCTCAGGGTGAACGTACACCTAATAGGGCTATATCCATAACTAAAGGTCAGAATCTAGATAAACTATACTATATATTACTAAAAATCCTTAAAACGAGCCAAATGCGCTGGAGTACATTTGAACACAGTTTGACCTTATTTGAAATTTAGTCCTGTGCTAATTGTAAAATGTTCCCGAGACATTTCCCAGAGGTTGGATCCATAAATTCTGATGCAGCATCCTTCAAACTGTAGGAACACATCTTCTAACATTCTTACCCAAACCGGATACTGTGATCTTACTGTGGGTCAGAATCTGGATAAACTATACTTTTCAAAAGATTTATAACGCGACAAATGCTTTAAACACAGTACTTCATTTGAAAGTTACCATATCATAAATTTACACTCTTGTTGTAGAATGTTTCCAACATTTCCCAGAGGTTTGATCCATAATTTCTGATTCAGCAACCTTTAAACTGTAGAGAAACATCTCCTAACCTTCTTACCTACTGTTACTACACTTGGACTACCAACACATTATCTAGTGGTAATTATTAGCAAAACAAATCAATTAAAAACAGTGTTAGAAAGTGAAGGCAAGGTGGTGTTTGGGTGTTTAATGTTTAGCAATTAAACACTTTGGTGTTAGAAATTAAACACATGGTGTTAGAAATTAAACATTTGGTGTTTAGAAATTAAACAGTTGGTGTTTAGATATTTGATATGTTTAGAGATTAAACGTTTTTTTTTTTTTTTTTTTTTTTATGTACTTATATGATCACGGACCAAGAATTGTTTTACATTACATTACGAATACCATATCAAATCTAAAACCTATTCATATTGTGACTGTTGTTGGCATATCTGCAACAATGTTTTCAGTGATGGCACACTTGCATGTACTAAGAGGTCTTGGAAGAGCTTAGTGTGAAATCCACTCCTACACAAAAACTTATACGGTTGCACGAACTCACACTTACCTCCAGTAATTACTGTTTCAATGGTGAGAATTTCATACAGGTGACAGGTTCTGCCATGGGTGCCAAATTTGCACCCTCTCATGCAAAATGTTACCTGCAATTCGTGCAGACCTGTAGTTTCACTAATATATGGATAGTAAGCAGGTGAAGTGTCGCAGCCTTAACCCTTAACTGGGTTGATAAAAAATCAAAACCCGCCTACGCAATCAACCAACGCATTTATAGTTGAGGTCATAGAGGATCCGGTTCTCAAAGCTTGGATAAAAAGTTTGAAGATTTTTTTATAGTTTAAATGTACATTAATAGATATAGTTTGCCTAGGTTCCAAGTTTTCGTTACACGGCTACAGCCCTAATATAGTGTCAAATGGCTGCTTTAGTCATACTGAAATAACAAAAAATGGACAACAGCTCCGTACACAACTTTCAGGTTAAGATTTGGTGACCTCTATCGACCAGATAGGCCCTTTTGCCCTTTTCCCCTCTAATTATGCAATCAAATGCCACACACCGTAAAATAAGGCAGGACAAACACTTTGTCACTGGTTTAAAAATGACCATTGGGTAAGTTTTACCTCAGGGTGAACGTACACCTAATAGGGCTATATCCATAACTAAAGGTCAGAATCTAGATAAACTATACTATATATTACTAAAAATCCTTAAAACGAGCCAAATGCGCTGGAGTACATTTGAACACAGTTTGACCTTATTTGAAATTTAGTCCTGTGCTAAATTTACACTCTTATTGTAAAATGTTCCCGAGACATTTCCCAGAGGTTGGGTCCATAAATTCTGATGCAGCATCCTTCAAACTGTAGGAACACATCTTCTAACATTCTTACCCAAACCGGATACTGTGATCCTACTGTGGGTCAGAATCTGGATAAACTATACTTTTCAAAAGATTTATAACGCGACAAATGCTTTAAACACAGTACTTCATTTGAAAGTTACCCATATCATAAATTTACACTCTTGTTGTAGAATGTTTCCAACATTTCCCAGAGGTTTGATCCATAATTTCTGATTCAGCAACCTTTAAACTGTAGAGAAACATCTCCTAACCTTCTTACCTACTGTTACTACACTTGGACTACCAACACATTATCTAGTGGTAATTATTAGCAAAACAAATCAATTAAAAACAGTGTTTAGAAAGTGAAGGCAAGGTGGTGTTTGGGTGTTTAATGTTTAGCAATTAAACACTTTGTGTTTAGAAATTAAACATTTGGTGTTTAGAAATTAAACAGTTGGTGTTTAGATATTTGATATGTTTAGAGATTAAACGTTTTAAAACGCTTAGAAGCGTTTAATCTCTAAACATGTCAAATATCTAAACACCGACTGTTTCATTTCTAAACACCACCTTGCCTTCACTTTCTAAACACTGTTTTACCGTGAATGATTGTCTAAATTTAAAATTATAATGTGACCAAATTAAAATGCAATTTCTAAAGCTCATTCAATCCCGGGAAGACATCCTTTAAAAGACAAAATCCAAGTCCACACGATAGAAATTCGTTTGCTGTTCTAAATACATATATATCATTATAATCAACCTCGTCTTAATGGCATCATCAGAAAGCATCGACCAATCATTCACTCCCATCCTCGCCTCGAAAAGCATTCTTTCGTATTCCATTAGAAAACGGCCTCATTAAAGCCAAGACTCGCCGCAAACCACTGCTCTGTGTCGACGAGCACGTTCATCTGCCATCTTTGTTGCACTTTGCATAGATGCCTTTAACTAACCATTATCTATCCATCAGCCAAAGTCTTAGCCTTTTGGGTATAAGATTTTTTTAAATATATGAAATAAGGAGGGCTGAAGGTGTTAAATGATCTGAGATCTCTGACAGTCATATTGATCTACGTATTGATTGCCTTTTTTTTCTTATTTTGCTTGCTTTCAGTTTTTAAATGTAGCGAATTTTGCACATACATGACCTTGGATTATTACGTGGTCTATATACCACTACAACTATTTTATTCGCTATTATATTACAAATTGTATTTTCGGGAGTGCATAACAATAGTTTTGCATTGATTGACCTGCTAACCCACTAACTAGAAGACGAACAGGACCACGGAGAATTATCGTTTACACACATTTCAATCTATTATGCGTTGAAAATTACTAACAGACACTAGTACTTTGGGTTTTTGTTTTTGATATATTTTGTGCTTTGAACAAATTCATGCGCAGTTATTGACAGAAATATCACATGTGATATTCGTTTCACACCTTACTAGTAGTGCGAGTAGGATATCGATCAACATCGCGCTTACATGTTGGGAGTTCAGTTATTCAAGGGCTAACGCGCCGTGGTCACTGATGGTGGTGGTGTTCCCATATTGTCTGCTCACATATATTGCAAAAAATTATGATTAGCGTTCAGGAGTTATATTCTTCATATAAGGACATTTTATTGTGTTGTTTGTTGTACGTCTCTGCTCTTGTTGTTGTTATAGTTATGTGTGTCTGTGTTTTATTATTATTTGACAATTTTTATGAACAATGTCCTTTCCAATACAATTGCAGTTCAAATATTCGCTCTGGAGGGTGTTACCCAATTCAAATACTACATGCAGATAACTTTCCCATTAATCTACTCTGGTATTATCTGGTCATAACTGATGATATGAGTATAGCACCTTGACCACCATTTGGGCTAGGATGTCGTTTAAAAACTGAACAATATCCGTTTTATTTATTCATCATGTCTATAAGAGCAATAGTATACGGACTGAAAGATTAGACTGTGAGCCAGGACAGCAATGGTTGGAAATTATAAAATTCTAAAGATCAACATGTATTTTAAATTTGATCAGCAATATGGTACAAGCACTGAAATATTACTAATTCGCTCAAGAATGAAAGCCGGGGTAGAAAATTACCAATTTGTCGACATGAAATGTAATGTACCTTTACCGATAAGCGTCAACTCGCAATTTTATATATTTTTGCCGACATAACGCGGTGTGCCGACAGACTGCCGGAGTTTGTGTACGCCACTGATATGAATGTCCATCTCTGAATCAAGTTTTGCGTAATGTACTAGAGAAGAATGGCAAACATTAATTGTCCTCGGTAATCCTTTTTAAATATTCTTTTTTTTCTTTTTTTATTCCTCGCCCATAGTTATGCTCCTCATTCTCTATCACCTCTTCCTCATGTAGTCTGCCTTTTCATCCTCTTTCCATATTTTTTTCATTTTTTCATTATGACATTTGACCATGTTTACCCTAAGCGCAGCAGTCAGAGACGAGTCAGTAGGAAATGTCAACGGATCCCAAAGGAGTACTTGTATGGTGCTGTGGTAATAGATCGTGACAGTAATATAAAGTCAGCATAGGGCCTATTTGTCCTTGCCGCCAGAGTATATAGACGAGGATCATGTTTGAATTTACAAACGTAAATATTGCAAGCATCGAACCTCTGACACAATTATTGAGGTACTAATGAAGCACATAGACATTTGAGAAAACAGTTTCGAAAATAGAATCCCACGACTGTTATGACGAAATACTTTTAAGACTCTTGAAACACGTTCATCAAATTCTTAATATCGTTATGTGAAAGATTTTCACCAGTTAATATCATGTTGAAAGTTTTATATTTTGACTTTGAGGGTAACGTACACATGTTTATATATTATATTTGATGATAACCATGTGTAGGTAGGTACGACAAAGGGCTATTGCTGAGAAGTTAATTAACACCATTTTGTCTTTGTTTTCTTCCACATGCTTTCTTGAATCACCCTACAGTTATTCCTCGTAGACAACTGTGCAGACGAGTGGAGAATAGCCATGACGTGGTCAAGGTGTACTCTGATTGCAAGTGAACTGCTAGTGTGTGCAATACATCCCATACCTGGGTATTACCCATTTGAATGGACCGCACAATTTGCCTTTACACACGAAACACGACAAGCTACTGCCACTATAGATATTATCCTGTCCATACCGATGTTTCTGAGATTATATCTTATCTGTCGTGTTATGCTTTTACATAGTAAGCTATTCACAGACGCTTCCTCGAGAAGTATTGGAGCGCTAAACCGGATAAATTTCAATACGAGGTTTGTGCTCAAAACTCTGATGACAATATGTCCTGGTACGGTGCTTCTAGTCTTCACAGTTACTCTATGGATAATAGCCAGTTGGATTCTTCATGTGTGTGAAAGGTAAGTACAAAATCGATAGGAATACAACATCTGGAATCGACTGTGGGATCGTCTCGAGACGCTTAGTCAGAGCGTCTCTCTTTGGATGTGCTTCCTTACCACATTGTTTAGTTCATAAGATAATGGAATTTCTGTATCGTTTAGTGTTACTGGTCAGCGAAAGGAAACAGATGTCATCTTCGCACCATAGGTAAGATGATGTCAAAGGAAGGAGCTGTCAAATACAACCATTTATTATAACAGTGCTTTATTACTCTAAGGTGTCGTGTTTATTCAGTTAAGGGTGTAAGTTTTTCTCCATACTATGGACCAATTTCCCGGTCCAGATCTTGTATTGTACATGTATAATTATGCTGTATATTTCCATGCAATTTGCGTTTTATAGTATAGCATGATATGTTTAATTCAGAGAAAAAGGTAATGCTAGATGAATTTAATGTATGTTAGTGTTGCTAGCACTTACAAAATTATTTAGTAATATATCTTTACTTCCAATAGATGTGTGATTTATTATGACAAGAAGAAAGCTCCTCGTTATAACTTTAATGAATGACCGTTACGTGAACTCATTTTCCCCCTCGTCGCAAGGCATTCCCTGTAGCGTTCCATTTTAAAAAAGCCCCAAATCGCTGTAGCACAATACTTCTTCTCGCTAGGGCATCAGGTGACATCATATTATTTGACCTTCAACAATTGTAATAACCAGGGCACGGGTAGAGCTGGCTTAGCAAAATGGCGCTTTGACAAAAATCAATCGGTGACATCATTTGAGGTTCGACACCAGCGTATGACGTCACAACTCTGAAATCGAATCAGTGCCAGGTCATATGCATCAGATTGATGTCGTACATGTAAAAAGCAGTGGATTATATTCACTGAACGTGAGAGTAATTCAACATCCAACTGGATGAACCTATTTAAGCAATCCTCCATTTTGATTCCCTATCCAAATAGTCTAGTTGCAACAACAAAGCATTAGAAATGATTCTGCAAATTAATTTTAACTGTAACCCTAGAACATGTTGTGCAGGATATGTTTCTCCTGCTCTTCTATCATTCTGTAACTTGAGTTAAATGTGAAGTATCCTTCTCACTATGAATAGACATTATTTAAAATGACAGTTACTAGCTTTAGAAATTATGCAATTGATTAAGGTAACTGAAGAGGACAAATTAGAGAATTATGGAATATATTTCTCGTTATTGTGTATGAAAAATGTATGTCTTAAAAAATAATAGCATGTTGAGCAGTTTCTCTTTACCAGTCATTCCGTATCTGAAATCGTAATTTAATGACATTATTAAAAAAAAAACACTTTTTAAGTATTCAAAACAGGCGAAATTTATTCAATTACAAAGAATCCTGGGTTTGAAAACCTACCTTGATTGAAAGTTTCTTCAAATAAGTTTTACTCAGACCAAGTTATTTTAAGTTGTATATTTAATTATCATCTTAATTACCTAATTATATAACCAGATATTAGTGAGAATGAACAATATGTGAATTACTTAACCGAAACGTGTAGAAAGCGACATGAACAACGGAAAGTTCATACAAACTTCCATGTCTTTCATCTAGACAGAGTTAATTAAATAAAGCAGTGTATTGCTACTGTAATGGTCAATTACATGTTAATGTTGAGTAAGGCAAAAACTAACCATGTAAGGAAAGAAACGAACGATACGTCTGGCTGTCTTTCTATATTTTGTTATCCACATTCCCAGTCGATATGAATGTTCAATCAGAGTACTGTTATAAAACACGAGCAAAAGGCTTATTATGAAGAATATGAATGCTGCTTTTCTTCAGTCATGTGTGGTACAGGGCCTTATCTGCATGAGGAATCGTGTTGGATGCCGCGTACCGATGTCTTTCTTACATAGGAAGAATAAAGTAATGTGTTTAATTGAACAAAGAAAAGCTCCAGAAGGACTCGATCCAGTGACCTTGATTTTGGTGTCCTTTTACTTATCCACGAGACCACGCAAGCAGACCTGGCTAGAGAAGATGTCTAACTTAACATACAAAATCATTCAACTTACGTCGTTATATAACTTTAAAAAAGGAATTGGTATCTGACAATAGATGGCGCAATTTCGTGATACGCTTTCATGAGGATAGGACCAGAGTGTATATCGAGCCCATCCCACAATGCACCAGTTTTAGGAAATTTCCCCTCATTAAGGTCATGTGATACTACAAAAATCCTATTCTTAACACATCAAATCCTGACTTTTACACTCATTTTAGCCTACTAAGAGGTAGCTGACTGTGGTTTGAACACTGAACTCATGGTATTATGCTCGTGTTGTGCACCGCTTGGAGAATGTCACGATAGAAGTTAACGATAGTTTAAAGTGTGTAGCAGCTTAGTTGACGCGAAATTAGTCTGATGAATTCCCTGTGGAAGTGCAATATATGTTAAAGTGCGATGATATTATCTAATTGCTCTAAAGATAACACTCAAATTTATTTGATAAATTTTCGTTAAATAACGACGTTTAAAATAAAGTAAGTCATATGATTTGTGATTTTTTTAGCTTCAACCCAATAGATCCTGGAGTTGAAGATAGTCCAAACACATAATCGATATAACACATTGAGTATAAAACCATTTTCTTCACTGATATTCCATCAAGTATTTTCTCCGTTAATTATTTGAGCCATGTATGAGCGAAACTTGATCTTTGACCTTTTTGTATGGGTTTCTGCTTAAAACTCCATAAGTATAAGTCGTAAAGCAGAAACTGTATATTTTAAATCTTTGTAACAATATCAACAATTTTATATGTTGTTCAATAACATGAGACAGTTTCCAACTTTGACCCATGTATGGTATTTTGTGACCCCTAATTCACTTAAGTTATCCCTTTAGGTTGGCCGTCATACATTTTTGTGTATACCATTGTCTGGGGTAGCCTTAATTATTTCAAATAATAAAATCAATCTCAATTTATGCGAAAAAATGTGTGAGTGTCAGTTTTACAGGTGCCCTGAGGCACTATTGGTACTTACAGATTTCTAGCATAAATCCAGATTCAGTTTAAAAATTTTAAAGATGAGAAAACGCCCCTGGAGATTTGTCTACAGATTTCATCAAATCCTCAATTCAAAGTTTTCTAACTTCAAAGGAAAGGAATGAGTACGAAAAAATGACATTGCAGAATTATGCCGTTTTTGCTAATTTTCTTTTTCTTTAAATGACATATAGAATACCTGTTACTGTTTGTGGACTCCTTTTGTCATTCTCTTTCTTAAAGCAATAATAGCACATTTTTTGAAGAGCACCCTTAATTTTCCAAAAGTGTTGAGTTTGTTGCACAGTTGCATTGGTAACTGGCTAGTAAACTATACCTGTGAATGGTAAAGCTCGATCGCAAAAGAAGGAATTTTGTAATTAGGATAATTAATATCGGAGAACCCGATAATTCGTCGGCTGCTGGAAACGTCCTTCCAATATGAAATAGCCGGGAAATAGCGCCACGTACCTGTCTACTCTCATCTATTAGTTGTTCCGTTGGTTCAGTCAAGTTAAGGTCATTTTCGTGAGGTAGCACTATTTTCACAATGGACGGACATAAATTTGGCATTTCCATTTCCGCCGTTAAATTACAATGGGGGATCCCGATTCTAATTGCAAAATCGCTTCCTTTTACGAAAAATACGCACTTTTGAGCATTGCATTCGCAGGTACTTTAATAAACAATTACCAACACAACTGTGCAAAAATCTCAAATTTTGAAAATTGGGGGCGCTCTTCAAAAAGTGTACTATAATTGAGTTAATTTTTTCACCTTATAGGTTGTACATATTTAGGAAGATAAGACAGTAATTATCCCATCCTCTATGAGATTCAATGACCTCTTCGAGCACGGTCATATGATGTATTCCCCCTCACATGGAAACACATCACCAAAAACATTAAATTGCGAATTTTTAGTTAAATTGGTCAGTCATTTAGATAGTTTTAGATAGTAGAAGCAAAGGTGTGCACTAAATTGACCCATAGAACTCTGCGTATGTTAAATCACGTGATCGGCCGCGTTTAGGGAAGTTTTGTTCATAACATTAAAAGGGAACATTTCGTGGGACTTAAATTTCAATGGGGTAATGAGAATTATTTGCACTTCTTCTGATACAAAAATCTCAGTTTTGATGAAGTAAAGTGGGGGAACGAGGTTGTCGATCGGGTCATTATTATTATTTACACGTTTGTGTACGTACGTAGGCAAGTGTGTGTGTGTGTACCTTTCTCTGTTTAAAGGCTGACTCAGCGATTTCAAATATATTTTTGTGTAGTAATTAAAAAATAGCCATCTAGAACTAAAGATAGTCACCTAAAATGCTTAATTCCAAAGTTAGAGAATCGGATTGTTCGTTTTCATGCAGTTAACACTTATGCACAGTATTACAGTGCCGTAGATATACCTTGCATAAGAACAATTTAGTTGGCAATTTTTGCTAACACAGGTAAAATAATTTGCTTTGTGAACCTTAGTTATTTTTCACAACACATTGCATTAAATATAAGACATGCCTTTAAACGGCTAGACCATATACAAAGACAGAACGAATATAATGGATGAATGATGGATGGAATGGAATGGATGGATGGATGGATGGATGGATGATGGATGGATGGCAATGAAGGATACATGCATGGATGAATGGATGGAATGGATGGATCACTGGATTGGGTTGATCGACTAGACGTAAGGGATGGATGGATAGACGGAATGGATGGATGGGTGGATGGATGGATGGAACGAATGAAATGGAAGGGTATGGATGGAATAGATGGAGGATGATTTTGATGATGGATGGAGAAGGAAGGAAAGAATGGATGGATGGATGGATGGATGGTAATGGATGGTATGGGTGGAGGACGATAGATAACAAGTATCTAGATAACATCGGTCGAAATAACGTCGGTAGATAAGATAGACTACATAACATTTTATATAACATAAAGCTCTGCATTTGGTAGTACGTAACAAAACCGCAGTCACCTTCTCCCGATGAGAGCCTCTCTCGCAAATACCTTCTCCTCCTGGGCAAGTTAAATGACTTTGCGCATTTTTCTCGGTCCTCAATCAATGGATCTAGAAGAGTTTGCCCCGTCCTTTGGGGCTTCTCCGGGTGATACTTTGGCATTCACGGTCTTCGTTAATTTACTAGCTGCTAGTACGACATAACACAACTTATCGATCATGAAAATGACGTGTTTTCACATCTTGAAATCCAAACGTCACACACGATGAAACACTTTCGGTGATAAGCCTATAAAAGTGTTATCTGTAAATGTTTAAATTATTAAAATTCACAGGTAACATTTAATGTTCAGAAATGTAATTTGACTAGAATAAACCCGAATTGTTCTGTTGAATTTGATGCTCTCTGGGAAAACGTCAATACGCTGAACATGCTCACAGGAAAATGGTCAGGACTACTTATTAAATATAACTAATGTAGCCGTCGGGAGATCTGTTTAAAGAGTCTGTATAAAATAACAGTGTTTAGTACATTCACTGACTGTAATTTCATGGTCAGCTCATGAAAAATCAAATTAAAGGGGTTTCGTTGAGTTTGAAAGGCATTTCGCATAATAATAATAATAATAATAGCAGAGATTTATATAGCGCCTTATGCTATTGGCCTCTAAGCGCTTTCACAAATGGCCGCTGATCACTGTGGCCCAACCATACCATAACCATTTAGCATCATTTCAAGGGATGCAGCAGATCGGGATCAGCGCTTTCCTTATCAGCAAACATACATCGAGATAACCATCGCAGCCGGGACCAGCTTCCCAAATATCGCATGGGTAAATCGGGACAAATAAGCGGTTAGTTTTTGTCCAGGGAAATTACAAGGCAGCTGAATCTCACAGGGCTCGAACGCACGCCTATACGCATGGATGAGCATACACTGGAGTCGAGCGCATAGACTACAAGAGGCGTGAAATCGCCATTTCATTGTATACGAATGAACGTTATAGCAACAGAAAAAAATGCATTGCTACCGATTATAGCTTCTAGCAACGGTCGTTAAAAGCAGAGTAATATCTAATGAATAAAATGAATTTTATGCAACGTTTAACGCTTAATACCACATTTTATTGCTGTTTTATTCCTTATGCATATTAAAACTACCAACAAGTTATTACATTTCGTGCAAAATCACAAACACTTAAGTATTTTCTATTTTTTAATCGAATGTGGTTTGTAGGAGAAAACTGAAAATTATGTTGCTCTTGATTAAGAGGATTATTAATGCATTGGTAAAATGCACTGTTCGAAATCGTACGTGGATTAGTAATAATGAGGACGTGTAATTATTCAAAATACTAAAGTCTTCAGTAAAAAAAATTAAGTTGTTACCAGTTTATGTTAAAATGTTTATCTGGATTTAAATTTAGACTTTGATATAAATTTAAACTTGCATAAAATAATTCGATGCTGGATAATCAAATGAAATGTACAAATTCATTATATCTTTTTCGGTATTTGTTTTGATAACGGCCAAACGTTACGGTTTTTGTTCTGCCCTTGCCTAGCACATGTAGCCCGTTCTTAACATATATATGTCAAAAACGTGATCCAGACGGCCGCACTATTTTGTCCATGTCGGCGTGTTAAGCCCAACACGATCGAGGTGTTCAGTCGCCTCTATGAAATATGTACGTGAGTTGAATTTTGGCGCGTTCGCTGATTATCTCCGACAAGGTTGTGTTTGTCGTTAATACGCTGAGAATGTTTCAAGTCGGAAGTGGGCTGTAGATTGGTTTTAAGTTTTCATAAGCGTCATGAAGCAAAAAAAGAGAGATCCACATCAATGATGTGTAAGCTAAAAACTATTGCTTGCAAGGGTTCACAACATACTGCTGTACTGTTAATAAGGTACATTTAACATGCTATATTGCTATGGGGTGTTGTAGTTCTGCTGATATTCTGTAAAACAGATAGTTATTTCTGAATATGTAATAATGTACGAACAGGCAGTTTAATAATATGTAAAATCACTTATACGTCTGACAAATGATTATAATATGTCAACGTATATTGTTTTTTATGAATACACCATCACCGTCAATTTGATTTGGTGTGTAAAATTCTGGCGCGCTTACTCTATTATAATACTCATTTGTCAGCCCATTGTCTTAATGCGAGATTATTATGTTAAATTATGCACTGAAAGTTGTATTAGGTAGGTGTGAACAGAATACACTTTTATGTATTCACACCTGCTGAAGTTCAGAGCCAAATATGACACAACTAATAAGTGGATGAAAACATGTGATGTACATTGAAAATAAACTAATGTAGTTTCTGTGTCATAATACATTTATGGTAGACGCTATTTATAGTAACGTACTATAATGTGTCAAGAACGGTTCATTAGTGAATGATTAATACACAGCAGATTATGGAATCCAACACGTTTTTAAAATTGTTATTTATTTGCAATAAAGCAATTTCTATTTTATGCCCATAACCACAGACTAAGTAATATTAATTGTTTTTTTAAAACAGCAACTATTAAGTGATCTGCTGATATCTTGGTAAGACCTGGCGCGTTTGTATTCGTAAATGATATGGTCATTACAGGTTTGTTTATTTAAAGCATTCAAATTTGAACATTTTAAGTGGTAAAGTAGTCATTTATTCTAGGGACGGCAGAGTGAGTATAAGATCCGCATAAAAGTAGTTTCAATTTTATCGCTTTGCTTATTTTCAACCAAAACAATTTTCAAATGGCTTTTTTCTTAATTATTGTATTTAGAGATAAATTTTTAATTCTGTAAAACAGATAGTTATTTCTGAATATGTAATAATGTACGAATAGGGGCCTATACAGCCCCGTATACAACACCGTGCTTTAGCTTTTTCAAACCTGGTAGATTCTGTATAGGTTAACATGTAATTCAGATTGCTTTACCAATTGACGACAGTCATTTAAAAACCACTGACCTTAGGCTAGGCTTGTTTGTACTCATTGTGAAAAAAAATCTCTAACAGACTATAATCGCCTGCATTGACTCAAATAGGTAAGATAGTCGGCATTATTGTGTTATAGCTCACTGTTTTCCCGCCAAAACAATCAAGTGCGAAAGTATAGCTTTATTCCGTTGTAATGTTTTGGCTGGAAAATTGTGGGTCGTAAAACACGAGTACGTCAAAAAGCCACCAATTTTACACTTCTGATTTGGTTATTTGTCAGTCTTATGACTATAGAACTTGTACCCATTGTTCTACAATGCACTTTTCTAAGGGATACGTACATTGTATGTACATGCGTAGTTCCTCGATTCAAAGGAACTACCGTGTACGACAACGTACACATGTTTAAAAACTAAACATGTATGTCAAATTGCTTAACATCAATGTTTAATTGCTAAACATTAGCCATTCACACCCTAAACATTTTAGCATTTTAAACATGTTTATAAAGTGAAGGCAGAATTGTGTTTAGAAATTTTGTTAATCCCTAAACACAGTTTTACAGTGAATGTACGAGGTTTAGGGGTGTCGTCTGTCATTCCATTCCATTGAAGGGACAATGTTTGAAAAAAAGGTCTATTGACTTAAGGCCCAAAATTAGCAATTTAGCAATTAGTGTTTTGTACGGGAAAAGAAAAAAATGTAAGCACAAATCTCCATAACAATTAAGTAAAATGCTATTAATAACGTGGTAGTTTTTACCGAATTATGTAAAAATTTTAGTAATAACTGTATTATATTGAATTTTATAAAGTTGTACTTAATTTATGTAAAAATGTTACTTAATTATTTTGAGGTCGTATACTTGTGTAAATTTAACATATTTTTCTGTGTGCACCCAACTCAAAATTGACATAGATATAAAACACACGTTGAATTATTTCCAGTAAGATCCATAGACTTCTCCCTGGAAATTCGCCACAGTTTGGGAGACAAATTATATGAGCAAAAAGGCCCATTCCACCCTCAAACATATGGTGTTATACTTTTTTTTTTCAAACCATAACAATATATGAGATTGATGTCGACGCTGTCTAATCGCAGTATAACATTCATTAGTACGATTCAACAAGCTCCTGGCCTATATAATAGTAACAGGCTTTTAAGATTTCAGACTATCATCAATATTTGATAATTTATTCTCTACATTTTAAATTATTCCCAAACAGTGCTATAAGATCAGGTATACGCTGCTTGATGCATAATGTGCAGAGTCACTTAATGGTGCTGAACGAGGGATATATATGATGATAATGGCACTTTAACATTTGTGCTTTTATATGATTTCACGTGTAGTGATTGTTTTAAATTAGAATTAATTTTACCCTGTCCAGTTTTACTATTAATTAACCTAATTAAATAACTTCGTATATACTATAGATTTTGTTAAATGTTTAGTATATCTTTTTCCAAAAAGTTAGATACCGAATTTAAATTATTTATTTGAAAATATATTTAGGCCTATCTTTGAAATATTTTAAAAGAAACAGTCTTAAATATTCTAAAGGCGTACACAGACAGCTGTCATCGTAAATAGGTGGTTGAACTCAATATGTCGCCAATGCTGATCTAAAATAAGGATAAATTAGATATGAGCTCTTACCAATAGGTAATTATATTACAGGGACGTAAGAACAACTTGCTGCCATGATTTTGAAAAAAATGTGTGTATTTTTGCAGCATTATTTATTTTCACTACAAATATACGCGAGTTAGAAAATATTCCGATCTCTTGAAAGTGCAGTTTTCCGAAACATCTTTAACAGGCAACAGCTGATCTTGTACACGCTTCAAAATTCAGTAAGAAATCCAAAACTTACCACTTAAACAAACAAAAGCAAACTTTACCAAAAAAACAAAAATCTTGAGTAAAATGAATAATTAAAACTATGCATGTAAGTTAAAGGTGCAACGAGAGATTTCACATAACAGGTGTCCCTAAACAATGTGAAAAGTCTGATTATGCACAGATATAAAACTTTCTACCCAAAATAGCCCCATATGAAAGGATTAAGCTGAGAACTATTTCTTTAATACAAAAATTGTGAAATTTCTAATTTACTATAGGAGCAAATACTAAATTCAGCCTATATTTTATATTGAAATTAAGCAAATGGAAAAGTGTGCTTTTGCTTTCACTTTCAAGGCTTTGATGTAGCCAAATACGAGTACTAGGTAAAAAAATCTATTGGGATCTTATCTATAAGATATCAATACATATGACTCTATATGGATACCCCCAAATCGCTCCTTGCACCTTTTAATTTACCATAATTCTTTTCGTTTCGTTTTATAATGTTTGTTTAACGAAAATGGATGAGTGATGTTGTCCGGAAGTATATACGGACATTCTCCTTCGTGATATTCTAAAATATTTGATTGGTATTGTAAATAGATAATTTCAGCTCTACATGTAAGTTGATTTATCGGATCAAAGCGCGTGTTCCTTTAATCCCTTAACATATACCCGTGACTTAAATATTCAACGCAGTAACAGCATTGTATTTATATTTCGTTTTTCGGCATCGCCTATACATATACGCCAAATGGAGCATTAACGATCGGGACAACATGCCTTGAAGGCGAATAAATTCATTACAAGCTTTTTTCATCAACAACATTTGCTTAATGTTACCAAGGCCCTGATTAAATATTTTGAGCTTTAATTAATTGTCTCGATTTGATAATAATTCTTATTCATTTGCTTTTTGATGCGTTACAAATTAAACGCTAGCGGGACGGTTGTCTGCAAATTTTACAGAGAAAATGCCAGCAACAAGCCAACTCAAATTCTAAACATAGTGTGAAAAATCATTGCATAAATGAAGTTAATTTTATATAAAATCATTGCATCGTGAAATTGAACATCTCTGCAAATACCGTGTTACATTTGTAGGGAGGAAGGACGGAGGAAGCGCGAGGTAGATGGCGCTCTTCCTCCTCTTTTACAAAACCTTTTAAGTGGCATTTAAAAGAGGTCATTGGTCTATTCCACCAGGCAAAGTTGCTTTTATTTTTAATTAAAGTGAACGTCATATGTGTGTGAACCGTAGCAGCTGTGAAGGATGAAAACTGACAGAGTATAGAGTGTGTAAAATTATATAATTGCACAAATAAAATGTAGGTAATAGTATGCCAACATGCTCAAGTTCTTTAGTTGCTAATGTGAAATTAAATAGACATCACTAAACAATTCAAAATATACATTTTGAGCTTATTTTGGATTTTTGTTTACCTTTGCCAAAACGGAGTGAATCAATGTAGTTATTCACTGCATAAAGGTTATATAGAATTCAAGTCAATATGTAAAAATATTGGCTAAATAAGAGGATTATTGTTATATATGGAGTAAAATCTTAGTCAAATTTGAATAAACCATACCTAACAACGCGTCAGTTTTACTCTCAATATGATTTTACTAAATCCCTTTACTCATTATTTTTAGAGTGTATCATTTTTTTTTTTTTTTTTTGCACTTTTATTAAACTAACGGAGATGTGCACGAATATCACCAAAGTGACAAACAGAACACGTCATGTCTCAATAGATAAGTTAATATTCTGTGTCATGGGCAGAAAAGCAATACATGAGGACCCGTATAAGTATGAAAATTCAGAACAAGCTATTGAATATCCTGTGTATCCACTAGTGTAAAAAAAGCCACATGTGGTCCTGCAGTGGATCATAAAGCGCCCGACCCACATGACAAAGGTTGTGAGTTCGAGCCCGCAATGTGTTTCGTCCTTGAGTAAGGCGTTTTACCTCAGATACTCCTCTCTACCCAGGTGTATAAATGGGTAGCGGTGTGAAAGTAATCATTTTCCGGCAGGTATCATAGTCCGGGCTCCATAGACGACAACGGTATTAAGCGTGAAACTAATGTTGCGTGAAAAAACAACTGAATCGATTGTCCTATTGTTCACCATTGTTCCCGGACTGTGAGCCCGGAGGACTATATCTCCTTCCACACGTCATTATTCAATGTTGGGAAGGTAACAGACTCGATGTAGATGAGGTGTGGCGATCCCACTACAGCAAACATCTCTATTATATTGGATAGTATGGACAAAATCGCCTCGAAAGAGGGGCGATGGTGTACTCCGTTCCTGTGTACACAGCTCCGCCCCTTTACCTTACTAGTGTAACCTCAACACATATGTCACCTTTATCACCACAATACGGTGACAGGTACATCATTCAATACATGTTTTGATTGTTAGGTTACCCTATGTGAATGCAGGAGAGCAAATCTTTAAATTAATACAGCTTTGATTCAAGAATCGAACAGGGGACTTGTTTTGTAATATATTATTGATTAAAATTTAGAGAGTGCCAGTGTAACTGCATTGTCCATGCCATGCTGGCAGTTGGACATTAAAACATATTAGCTCATGTAAATTAAAAATTGAACTTTGAACAATGTGCAGGATTTCATTTTTTAATGTTTTGTGGGGGATTAGAACCGCGCCACTCTTTAAGTGATCAAAAAAAATTGATGGGATAATGCAATCAAACAATATGTCAGGAAACCGTAAAACGCTTCCTATGGACATGATTTTGATCTTGAATTTCAAAAACAGATTGTTTAAGAGGACTGTTAACAAACTGAGAGTAACAATGAGAGAGTGTTCTAGCTACCATGTCAACATGTACGGAATATTAAACCGTGACCTTGTAGACGAGGCTATAGGTAAAGATGCGGTATACAGGAAAACACAATAGGCAGGGACACTGTACTTCATGACGCCAGCATATTATAATGGTTTGAAATATTGCTATCATAACTTTGTCAATATTGATATTATGTGGGCATGTAAAATTACATATTTCTCGAAAATCAGTAATGCTAGCAATCTCCAAATAGATATCATTTAAAAAAAAAATTGAAAGAAAATAGACCCATTCGGAAAAACTATGACATTTCCAATGTTAAAATCAAAATGTTTTTTAATTTTTTAGCAATGAAAATGTTAATATGTTGATTTTTATCACCTTCAGTGTTAAAAATCCTGGGACCTCGAAACGTGCAAATAACTGTATAAACGTCCCTTATTAACTGTTGTGAGTCCCAGCTGCCAGTTAAAACGACGTTTTACGGTCATTTTAACAGCGTTGTTACCAATCTAAAGTGACGGAATTGTTTTTAGTTTAAGTCTGGTTTTGTAGCCGGTGTACTTGAGGTACTAATACGTATACACTTCCATTTCTTATACAACATGTCTCTAAAACCAGGTGAAAGCTGTCCTTTTATTCAGACGGAAGCCCACAACAGGCAGTTTAATAACAATATGTAAAATCACTTATACGTCTGACCCAATGATTATAATATGTCAACGTATATTGTTTTTTATGAATACACGCATCACCGTCATTTTGATTTGGCGGGGTAAAATTCTGGCGCGCTTTACCTTGATTATAAACCATTTGTTCATCCCCATTGTCTTAATCAGATTTGTATGTTAAATTAGTGCACTGAAAGTTGTATTAGGTAGGTGTGAACAGAATACACTTTTATGTATTCACACCTGCTGAAGTTCAGAGCCAAATATGACACAACTAATAAGTGGATGAAAACATGTGATGTACATTGAAAATAAACTAATGTAGTTTCTGTGTCATAATACATTTATGGTAGACGCTATTTATAGTAACGTACTATAATGTGTCAAGAACGGTTCATTAGTGAATGATTAATACACAGCAGATTATGGAATCCAACACGTTTTAAAATTGTTATTTATTTGCAATAAAAGCACTTGTCTATTTTATGCCCATAACCACAGACTAAGTAATATTAATTGTTTTTTTAAAACAGCAACTATTAAGTGATCTGCTGATATCCTGGTAAGACCTGGCGCGTTTGTATTCGTAAAATGATATGGTCATTACAGGTTTGTTTATTTAAAGCATTCAAATTTGAACATTTTAAGTGGTAAAGTAGTCATTTACTCTAGGGACGGCAGAGGTTGGAGTATAGATCCGCATCAAAGGAGTTTCCATTTATCGTTTGCTTATTTTCAACCAAAACAATTTTAAATGGTTTTTTCTTAATTATTGTGTTTAGAGATAATTTTATTTACAAATTACTTTTAGCTAAGTAAATGAGATCTCCAGAGCTATTGTTATGCCGATGCGTTGTTATCTATGTCTCTTCGTCTGGCAACATTTATTTTTTTGTTGTATATGCTATTTGATGAATTTTGATGGCACTTAGTCATTGTATAGCAACATCAACTGTGTTTAAAGAATTTGAGGTTAAAGGTCATCAAGAAATCAATTAAGGTCATATTGTAACATTCCTTAAAATGCCTTCTGGTTTCATAAGGAATTCCGATGCGTTCTGTTTGTTTATCCGTCTGTCAACATTTTATTTTTTTGTTGTATATGCTATTTGATGAATTTTGATGGCACTTAGATCATTGGGTAGTAACACTAAGGATGTTAAAGAATTTGAGGTTAAAGGTCATCAAGAAATCAATTAAGGTCATATTGTAATAATCCTTAAAATGTATCTTGTACAGAAAGGAATGAGCATTCTGAGAAATAGGTTGAGAATAATCTTTGAACAATAGAGCATAATGAATCAGAGGTCAGAAGTCGAAGGTCATCTAGGGTATATTTGAGGTAATTTCTGGAAGAAATGGGCGGCATTCACCAAAAGTTATAATGTTTCTTTACGCTTGGGATCACTTTGCAGTGTTTAGAAATAAGAGATAATAAGTTAGGGTCATTTTGCGTGATAAGGTAGTAGTTGCAAAGTTCTTAAATTGTTTCTTGCACATAAATACAGGATAATGTACCACTCTTAGTGATTATTTAGGTCAAATGTCATAAAGGTCATTTTAGGTTATTGTTTGACAATTGCTTCAAATACTGCTTTTGCAAAATCGAATGGGTATTTAATAAAATGTAATCATGAATGCTCCCCAGCACGTTTTGGCATGGACCCCTTCATGAAAAAAAAATAAAAGCGTTTTAAAAAATATGTAGTGTTGAACATTAATCTATTTTGGGAATGACTCGGTCGAAAAGACGGTGCTTTCACAGAGGAATAAATAATGCAATGTTGTCCATTAAAGGCGTCAAATAGCCGAAATGACTCTATTGTTTTGCATTGTTAGATTGAATTCCATAAACAAGTCCAAACATCCGATTAATGCTGGTAAGCTTGTATGATAAGACCGGTGATAACACCACAATTTTCTTAGTTAAATCGTTTCAGAAAGGAACATTTTAATCGTAAGTACAGGTTTAATAATTAACAACTTTGAATTCACTCTGTAGACTCTATGCATGCGTCTGTGTGCTAATGTCTATAAATACCCCCTAAAAGGACCTTGCATATCCCTTATTTATTCAATATATATGAGCCAAAGAAGATTTCGAATAGAAAGTCAAATTATGTGTTTGTGCAAAGATAACACTACATATCTGTTTGAAACAGTAAATCAGTTAGTCAGGCAAACGACATATTTTTATCAACTGTTCCAGAAGAGTAAGAGGACAAGAAACCAACCGATTGGTGTTTATCTTGTATGATGAAAGTGTGATATGCGTCTGTTGGATGACGTCACATAAGGGGCCCTTGACCTCATCCGTCACGCTTAGAACATAAAAAAATCCTGTAGATTTTCGCAGCGGCCCCTCTGGGAACTACATGGATATACGAGCAGCCTTTTCGGTATCAGCACGTTGGGCGCCATTAATGGGGGGTGATGAAAGAGGATATTGTATGAGGACAACGTAGACTCAATAATATGTACAGAGTGGTACGTTCCCATTGATCAAACCAGGTCGCCTGGTTATCTGACGGTAACATTGCAATAGTTCTGCCTCTATTCGTGTTCCCTTGAAAAAAATGTGTGTGTTTTGTGTGTGTAATAACGCTAAATTAATTAAAAAACAATTAACCATTAAAGGCTGACTCCGAGATTGTCCAAGATATATTTTTTGTGTAGTAATTAAAATAGTCATCTAGAACTAAAGGTATCACCTAAAATGCCTTAGTTCCAGTTAGAGATCAATCGGATTTTTGTTTTCAATACGTAAATGTAATCTGCAGCAGTAATAACCGTGCCATAGGATACGTGTATAACCAAAAATTCGGAATTCGGATCCGGAATTTTATAACCATTTGTGATTTTCTATATAAAGACTTCGATTTGAGCTTGTTTTTCACACAGTGATTAGTAATGGACAAGCATTATGCAAAAAACACATTTGTTTTGAAAAATGATGCGCCCTCAAATGGGGAAAATCTCTGAGTCAGCCTTAATCCTTTTAAAAAAGATAATTTATTATTTTTTTTTTTTTTTTTTTTTTTTTTTTTTTTTTTTTAATCCCAAAAGATTGTGACTTGGGACCAATCCATTTTTAGATTTAAAATTAAGCTTATGATTTAAAATTCTAATCTACATTGATTCCAATATGAGTCTGTTGTGTTTAAGAGAACCACTTAAGTAAATAATAGTCTTAGAGACCAATCCATTTTTAGGATTTTAAATTAAATCTTATAGCATTTAAAATTCTAATCTACATTGATTGCAGATGATCTGATTGTGTTTAAGAGACACTATTTGCACTTTTACCAGTTGACATGACCAATATCTGGGTAATCAATCACATACGGCACTTTTGTATTAAAATTAGGTCGGACCCTGCCATAGCCAAAATATACCTGTGCAAAACTCAAGCTTTAATATGATTCAATACAATTCAGGCATAGTTCAATTAGAGAAAGTTGGTTAATCTTCTCTGGTTCCATTTCTTCCATGGAGAATCTAATAAATAGATCACGTCATATCCTAAATTGAAATATCTTAGGGCTGCGTCCATGGAGTCATAAAAACACTACAATGGCATACGGTACTATTGCAGAGCGTAATGGGATGGTAGAATCACTTAACAAGTATGTTAACGCTTACAAAACCTTAGTCAGGATGCGCAGCCATCTAATCTGATATTTGTGTACAAATACGATCAATAAGTTTCCCATATAAATATTTTTGTGACAGTCTGATTATATGGGAAAAACTGGAACAAATAGAAATAAGTTATGTTTGTATGTATGAATATGTCTGTAAGTCTGTATTTATATCTATACGTTTATTGTTTGGGGCGTATGCATATGTGTGTAAATGTGGGCGGGTTGTGGTGTGTATAATCATGCTGTATTTTTGTGTCTAATGTGTAGAGTGGCGTTTAATTCATTTATTTCGTTGTTGAATTAAATATTTACAAGATTGTGTGAATTGTTCTTGGTCGAGATAATGGATTCACAATGGGTAAACGTTAAAAGGCTAAATATAGTGTAATTAAAGGGAAACCTATAATAGTGTGGCTTTCAAGACAAAAAATCAAAGAAGATAAAAAAATTACATGCCACACTAGAGCTTTTGGTGTTTACGTCAACTATAAAATAATTCTCATCAAGATACAGTAATGCTGATTTGTATACAGAATATTGGGTTGTCATGTATTCAGTACACACGATTGCTTTTGTATATAAAAATAGTCGCTGAGAAATTTACATTGGTTTGCATTAAAGACTTTATGCCTTTGGCAATGGTGTGCAGGGAAAGGTCGCCGGCATGCTTGACCATACGCGTGATACGCAAATCTTTAACTACAAGAGTAGATCTCCGTGCAATGTTAATGTTTCCGTTCTGCTGCTTGATGTAAATTCAGAAGTACTCTGCTTTCGGTTTCTCCCAACCACCGGCCCCTATTCAACAAGTGCTCGGCATTTCTGCCCTTATACGTAAGGAGATAAGGACGCCCTTTGAACGTGTATCGGCGGCATACTTATATTTATGTCATGTACGAATCGTTCGAATCGCTGGACCATAATTCATGGGGTTTAACCTATTCCTCTCGATAACTTTTTTTATATAAATATTTGACCTGCGAAGAAAATTAGCTTTTCTTTATTTAAAAGAGCACTTGTGGGGACAATCAAAAAAAATCTTTATTTTTCATGAATTCTCCACAGGAACATGATCAAAATTAATGTCAGTCAAATTTGAAACCAAAACAAAATGTATTTTGGATACCACGTGCACCATTGCCATGGCAACAGTGGCCATCTTGGATTTTAATGCATTTACGAAAAACAAGATTTAGAAAACATAAATGAAATTTGTTGTCCTTCTACCTCTAACATAAAGCTAATTGTATAAGGTCTATGTCAGTACAGAGCCCCTTTTTACATTTTTGACATCGATGTATGATATGTTTTTTGGCGGGAGGGGGAAAACGTTAATTTGTAAACAATCATAACAATTTATCTTAAAAAATTCAGCATGATTTATGCAAAAACAAAGGGATCTGTACAGACATAGATAATGATAAAATACACCTTACTGACAGTCAATTGGTTGTACAGGTCCAGAGAAACCATTTATAAAAAAAAAATAGAAGACTGAATTTAGAAACCATTTAACTGTTAAAATACCGTTAGCACCACTAATTTTACATTGTTTTTAATATTTAATTTGTTGTTTGTTAATCTCGCTGGTTTGAAAACAATAAAATACATAAGATATGTCAGTCTATACATTGTATAATGAAATTTCGGTTTTTTACCAAATTTTTTACTGTATCTTTTTGCTTGATCGACCATAACTATTTGATCGGATTGTCCGATTGAACCAAATAAAATGCTTTCAAAGATAACATTACAAAAAAAGAATTTACATAAACTGAAAATTACTAAAAATATCAAATTAATCTATTTGAATTGGTGTCTAGTCCTCCTTAATATTATGTATTCTAACCTTATCTTTAACTGAATCCCAAACATTTTTCGGGTTAAGATTAAAATTAACTAATTAAAATTTTTAATCATTTATAATTATGGCTAATTATCTGATACAGTTTTACAAGTATGACATAACAGGTATTTACAAATATAAATAGTAATAATTAGCATATAAATCGTATCTGATAATTGATATTAACATATAATTGCAATGAATAACTCTGCAATGACATCATCACTACAGGAAGAGTAAATTGTACTGGATTTGATATATACCACAATATTGTAATCACGTTTTGATGACTTGTTTCAAGACTAGGACTTATGTACCTGAAATGTACCAAATTACTTTCGACAACTCAACCACATGTTGGGCACCGATTCTGCCCTGTTCTTACTGGTTGGAACCGTTTTCTCTAATCTAACAATGAAACGCGTCAACTCCCATTGAACGCCGGTTTATCCGACGGCTGGGTTTTGTGACTACCCTTTAAAAATTACGATATTATTTTGAAAACCATGAATGGCTTATCATCGCTTTCCGTTTTGGATTATGGTGGTTCTGTGACTATGAAATGACATCTCGAGTCATCTGTGCATGTGTCGACTTTGGGTTCGTCGTCCGAACATTTCTGGGATCCGGTACTTGGGCGGCAAGTCTACGCAACCCCGACTTATACCAAGTGACAAAATGGAATGTCAATATGTTGTTAAAAAATCTTGTATAATTTTGATATCAATTTTTATAACCTGATCAACACGCAGCTGAATTTCCGAGTTCTTACTCGAATCGGTCCACGGGCGGTTGCAGATCCATGGTTGCAGTGAAACCGGTTTTTCCAAATATTCGTCCACCTGTTTTCCTTTATGTTTATAATCAGTTTGTTGGCATTTTTCTATAAAGAATGGCCAAATGGACCTCTTTAAAGAATTCAATTAACGGACACGGTTCACAACTGATTAATGAACTAATGCCACCTTTTCTCTCGTTCTTTTTTTTTTTCAGTTATTTTTCTCACTCCGTCATTATAACCACTTTAAATTTCATTCGTTTATTCGCTTGATGTGGCACATTGTTGCCGCGCATGAAAAAAGAAATCTTATTAAATAAATAAATGAAATCAATGATATGAGGTGAAAATAATGAAGGGGGAAATGGTCGGTGGATATATATATGAAAATGAAAGGTTGGTCAGATAATTACCTTTTAAATCTGTTATTGTATTGCTTTTGTTTTGGTTTGTTGTTTGATTGATTTGCTTAGGAGAAAAATTGTTTCCAATTGATACCATTAAAATCTGTATTATTTTATATAGTAGTTGTTTCAGTGCCAGTGAGAAAACTCCTAACTGAAATACAATCTCCTAATAATAATTCCGTAAATTGCTTTATGCACTGTGCACTCGTTTAAGTAACAACTCAATTAGGTAATTTAACATTACATATTCTCTAAATTTGTAGATTAAAATGGTGGGGCCTAGTTTAATTAAGATTTTCATTCTATTTATATTAATTCATTTATTTCGATTTAAAATTTTGAATCTTAATTGGAGATGTCCCTGTGTTAGCAATCCAATGATTGATTTTTTAAATCAGAGAAATTTGAAAGTAGGCCACAGTTTACCTAATCATTGAGAGGATCGTATGCCTACATCATGTATAAACAATTTAATCATCGATCAGGTTGATAAGGTTTGATGAGTTATAAATTTTTGTACGTTGGAAAGGCGAGCCTGTTGTGATTTAGGTCCTGCGAACTGGGTAAACCAATAATGACAGGCTAGTTTATCCACGGATTTTAAACATTATGCCAACAAATTCACGATACTAACCTTATATAGATGACCTTACGTTTTTCACACGGTTTACTATTCATGTTGGATCGGTTTTGGATATAGAGCTCCCACCTATAACCGCAATAATCGTAATGTTGCGGGTTCGGGCCCCTCCGCGACCATGTTTTTTGCATGCAACTTGAAAAGGGCACTTTACCATTTAGCTCAGGCGTGGAGGTCATTAATCTCAGCAATTCGGTCCACAGCGACCAATTCATTGCAGCAAACACATTTTTGTTTATGCGCATGCGAATTATCAATTAAGCTGCAAAAAGAGAGCGCGTGGCCTTCAATCAGCTATTAAAAACTCCACGCGATTACGATCTTCACACGCTTTTCCTTTTCCGCTAAGTCTCTGGCGTTGTAACCGCCCTACTTCATGCTTGTTCGTGCATTGATTGTATGTAAAACATAACATACAGCATCTATCAAGTTCCAATTATCTTTGACTTTTCCTGATTTTGAGCATTCACAAAATTAGTGGAGAATGGTGCATGTGGGACTATGTTAATATCATGTTCATCTTATTAGGTAAGTTGTCAGCATAATTATAATATTTTCGAGATTGAGGCAGTAAACAACATCATGGTAATCTGGTGATCATCAAACTACTGGTATTGTCCAGTGTTGGGAGTGGATGTGTTTGTAGTTTTTGTTGAAATGTCAGAGTCCACTGGGGTTTAATTGAGTCCGGATTCCAGCAGTTCTGAGTCTGCGGCGAATCCGAGTCCATGGCATTGGCGCCCTGATGTGAGTCCATGGACCCGAGTCCGAGTCCACCTAGCATGAGTCCAGTCTGAGTGACTCGGACTCGCCAATTGAGTCCTGACGGGTCTGTCTGTCCTAAACTCCACATCGTAGTGCGTCAAACCCCCGCAGTCACGCGTCAACTCTGCAACCGATTGCGTCATAATCGTGTCATACAGGCTTAGAAAACACTGGCGAATGTTTCAGACAACCGGATTCATGTTCACAAATGGAAAATGTAAGGACCGAAAACGATACAACACAGTGGGGCTATCTACACAGGGCACCAGATCCGCATCATGTATGTGGTATTCCAAGATCCGATGTTTGTGGAACGTGCGTTGGACTGTCTGCACGATGCACCATTTTCATGCCATTCCAGCATGACTGTTGCACAAATCAAATCTTCTCGTAAGTGCGTGCACGTCAGTGCGAAATGGAATCGCGCGTTATTAGGGGTGCCCCTGTGTGATGCAATAGAACCGCGATAGAAGCGGGTTCCTATCCGCACTCCCTATATGTCGATCTCAAGTTTGTGAGTGACGTCACTGTACGCGTTAGGTTTTGCACCCTAGAAACGCATGCGCTGGCCTTCCATTGCAACACGCACGTGAAAAAAGGCAGCACAAGTCGAAGATGCAAAAGCGAATGCAGAGTGACGTCATTACGTATACGTCGCCCTCAATGACTCAAGACCGAACAGAGATACGTTGTTGGCTGTGCAGTGTGCAGTCACACAATACTCTAGTATGTATACCCATGCAGCCACTGGCCACTTGATCCGCTCGTCACGTGTATATAGCCCCATTAAGTGATGTGTGAGCATATAGGACAATTTTGACAGACCCATGTCTCATTGGTATATGGTACTACTTTGAACTAGTATTAGCCTATTTTTACAATCACGACATACACAATATGTGTCATCAAAACATCGGTGCCATGCCACCTGCCCCAGCCTTGCTTCAAATACAAATCGCAACTACCGGTCGGGCTCGGCAATGGTGACGACTAAATATACTAGTCCATCTCTGTAACAAAACCTCCACTACTCTACTTTCACTCTTCCCATGCAAACAACCTAACTTATGGTCTGCGGAACGGAAGAGAGGAAGCAACGGCAAATTTGAACCTAAAATCCCAAATCTTCAATTTCAAGTGCTTTTTTCTCAAAATTTCTTCATCCAACCTTTTTTGGTGATGAGAAAAGTTTCAAATACGTTTTCATCTATATGCAAAAGGTGTAGGGTCTTTTGCTAGCACACAGATTAAATGTAATTGCTTGGTCCAATGAGTCTATTTTCGGATATGTCGCCATTGGTCTAACGTAATTTCGCAACCTCTAAAGCCCAACTTCAGTAAGAAACATTAATGACCTTCGCCGCCTGATTTAGCTCGACCAATTTAGGTTGGTATGTACCTTGGCAGACGATACTGGCAATATTTTTCGCAGAATAACCACGTAACCTGTGATTTTGTTCTCATGGTACACAATTCAATCACAAGTTTGTCTTTTACGAGCTGTTCAATGATATTTCTTCCCATTTCTAAAATTATTTGATTATTTCCACTGGGTATGCCCTTGGCATACATCATGAATCTGAGTCTTACCTCTGGTGTTGTTCCCTCGGCTTGGAAAAAAGTAGAGTTTCTCCCATATTTAAGGAAGGGGATCACTTTCTTGAATATCCTAATTATAGGCCAATTTCAGTTAGTTCCGTCTTGTATGAAAATTTTCGAAAACTTGTTCAACAACCAACTTTACCAAGTTTGTTACAGATTACAACCTCTGTGCTCAAACGCAATCTGTTTTAGGGCCATGCCACTCCACCCAAACTTGCCTCTAGGTCACAGACTAATTTGCTCGAATAATTTCAATTCTGGTTTGTATACGGGTGTCCTTCTTTTTAACCTTAAAAGGCTTTTTGATACGGTGTCACCACAGAGTCCCTTCTTAACAAACTTCAGGACATTGGCGTGCATGGCCCTGAACTCAATGGTTTGAATCTTACCTTTCATATCGTCAACAGATAACCAAAATCGGATGATGTCGGTGTCTAACTTAGCCTTGTAAATTTTGGAGTGCCACAGGGCTCAATATTAGGGCCGTTGCTTTTATTTTGTAATATAACATCCTTCCAAATGTTTATTACAATACTAATTCTAAAGTTACATGATATCTGATGGCAACGACATCTTTTTGGTCACTGGTAAGTCTGTCCAGTGGACATCATGACATAATGAACTCTGAATTAGTAAGGTGGCTAAATGGCTCAACAAAAGTTTCCTCACTCTCTCAATTCTAAAAAGACGAAGAGTATGCTTCTGTGCAACAGCGGAAGGGGTATATAATAATTCTTTAATTTGATAATGTGGATAAAATTTGAGATTGTGGGGTGTATGGCTGACTCTCCTTTGACTTGGAATGAGCATATGGACAAAATTTCAAAACTGTTTCTAAACGTAACGGTCTCCCTGCGCAACATAGACATATTTTACCTCAAAAACCAAACCTTCTGTCCCAGCACTTGTTCTACCCCACCTAGATTACTGTGATACTGTGTGGGGAATGCCTGTAAGACCCAACTTAATATTCTTAGACAGTTTCAGAAATACTTCTGGCAGATTATTCTTGGACTCCCCCCAGGTATCCCACTGAAATCCTACTTAACACCCTGAGGGGGATAAACCGAATTACGCCGAACTTCAGTTAAACACTTGGTTTACAGAACCTCACCAGCACCCTCCCATCTCCCCTGTTCAATTTTTTTCTTTAGTTAGTAACACCCATGGCCACAAAACGCGTTCTGCACTAATGGTACCATTGTCCCCCCAACAAACCGTAGTCTTTCTGCCAAAAGCATTTCTCATCTAGGGGTGCTATCTCTTTTAATCTCCTCCCCACCAGTGCAAAAAACCCCTTGCCCTCAACTTTGGGTTATTTTAAATATGCGTGTAAGTTATAGGTAAATCACGCCACCTATTGTTTGTAGTGCAATATAATATTTTTTGAGATGTTGGTTTATACTTTTATATATCTGCCTAGCCGGTCTAGTTTTTATTTTCATAGTTTTCTCATATGTATGTCTTTTTTAACCATGTGTAATTAGTATGACTTTTTGGTTAATTTCTGTATTGTACTTTTTGATGTATTACGTTTGACACCTGGGCCAAACTGGAAAGCAGTGTTAACACTGATATTTGCTACCCAGGCAAAAGCAGTTTTAATAAATAAATAAAAATAAATAAGTAGAACTTGGAAGAAAATCCTTGTTCATCTTTGGATGACATGCACGTATGTGGCTTAGGCGAAGGTTACTAATGGCACAAAATTGATTTATGTTTACACGGAGAGAAATTGAATTGTTTATGACAAAGCGGTCCATATGTCAACTCGATGTGATACACTTTTCTTTCTATCAAAATCAAGTAAAATTTTGATTTATTTTTTATTGATATTTCTTGATAAATACCTAAAAAGGTGACGCTTAAGTCACGAGAAAAATGGAATTATAAATAGTGAAGAGGGCTTTTAACAAAAGACATTTAAGGTGATACAGAAGGCAACCTGCATCGATGTTACAAAGTTATCGTTATATCAATAAATGTGGCAAATTTGTAAGATTTGGTTGAAAAGGATATTAATCATAGGAATGAAGGAAGGTTTGGCGACTTATTTAAATGATTACCATCAACAGAATCATCATCATGGAGAACAAATATTTGATTGTAAGGTATTGGAAAATGACATGACTTAATGAATACAAGAAAAGGACAACGTTAGTGAATTAGGTTTTATAGCTTGGCAACCCAAAACACCTTATGGTCGAGACCCCGGGTCGAGACAGATAAGTCGTTGACGATATCTCTGACAAAAGCGCTGTACATTTGTGGAACGCGTTTTTTGTATATGTCCACATAGGACAATCTTAAAGAGCTAATACTTTTGACTTAAAATAACATTCTTATGGCTTTGGTCAGTTGGAGAAAAGTGTGCGCTATGAATGATATGTTAAACCCTCTGAGTTATATTCTTGGACTGGTCTTTTGCAATTGGTTTTGCATACCTACGGAATGTATACTTTTATAATCAAAGTAGTATTGTAATTCTTTCCCTCCAAGCAGCTTTGATTTTTTTGTAAGGGGGGAAAGGGGGACACGATTTGTACAGGGGTCAAATGATAAAAGTATTAGAATTGTGTTAAAATGCATGCTATCATATTTCCTATGTCCTAATGATTAAGAAAGGTAGAGTTTGACCTACCTATGACTCGTGGTTCAACAAATATGAGGTAATAATGGTTCAAGGTCATACTGGGAGAAAAGACAACTTGCAGTAGAACCACAGACCTTGCACATGACCTTGCAAAAGGGTCTGCAGAAATGTTTTAGGAAACTTTGAACTGTTAATTCCAAATCTTAATGATGCAACTTTTTGCATCCTTTAGCATTTTGCGATATGGACGGGAGTAAATTAACAGGGGTCAAATTTATAAATGTTTCATACGGGATAATAAGGTGTATAGATATGTTCATCTGGTTCTAAGGAATAAAAAAGTACAGTTTGCTATATCTATATGACAATTACTTTTAACACAGTAGGCTTATAATGGTTCAAGGTCACCCTGGGGTAAGGAAATTATAATGCACATATTTGTCTCAAAATGCGCTCAAATTCTTCATGCTTATAGATAGTAATATAAAATACATGTTATGCGATTTCTTTGACAATGGGATATAAATAATGAGGAAATAGTGTTAAGGCCCAGGGAGCCTATAAGGATCAGCACTCTAGTCTCTGTTAGATATCTTTGAGCAGATTCACATTATGTAATGTATATTTCCTGTTGTATTACATTCCCACACGAACAATTTGAAACCAATCGGATCAATATCAATATTCACCACCGTGATGACCTTGACCAGGTAGATATTAGAAACTATACCTTTTTAATCTTTAGAACCAGATGAACATGTCTATATACTTTTTAACCCCGTCTGGAACATTTACAAAATTTACTCCTGTTAAACTAACCCCTTCCCTTTCTCATCATCAAGATCTGGAATCAACAGGTCAATGTTGCCCAGAAACCATCCAAACATTTTGTGCGGACTCTTTTTCAAGGTCATATGGGCCTACCACAGGGCCCACCAAAAAGTAGCTCAAATTCTTCAGTTTGTGCTACGTAAACAAAATATCTTTATTTCCCTCAACCCTCAACATTTAATATTGACCTTTTAGGGAGGACAGTCGTAACCTGCCATAGAACCTGTACATTTTGCCTTTATATCTATGCAAGCTTAAATGCACATGGTACGTTTATGAACACAGAGGAATTTGACTTCTGAAGCGAATCGGAATATTATAAATTTTTACCCCCCATGCATTATGACCTTGAACCATTATTAACTTATATCTATTAAGACGCAAGTCGTATATAATGCAAACTATACCTTTTCTTATTAAGTGGAACATAACAAATATGTTGGCATGCATTTTAACACAATTCAAATACTTCTGTAATTTTACCACTGTACAAATCGTGCCCCCTTATTACCACTTAACCTCAACAATTCCCAAAGTGAATTTTAGCGGATTTTGGATATGTTGTTCCAAGGCATGTGCTGTCCATCTGGTTTTCAAATCATCCCTATGCTGTTTTTCCAGGTCAAAATGCAAATTCACCACACTATAACGGCGCTTGCGTAAGATTTATAGTGAGATTGATGGCGCTATATCAAATTTATTTTTAATATACTTTCGTGATTTCCTGATTACACAGGGCCTCAACTTTCTCGCACATGTACATGTACAAAATGGCGATTATTTTTGTATGTCGATGGTGAAAATCGACCTATAGTGGAATTTTAAAGATGTTGTGACTCGATATTTTGAGCTTAAAAGTTGACTCAGAGATTTCCTGAGGAAGGCGCCCTCAATTTTCAAACAAATCGTGTTTTTACATAATGCTTGTCCATAAACTAAACTAGCTAAGCTCAAATGGAAGTCCTTCATATAGAAAATCACAACTTTGTTATAAAATTCCGGATCCGAAATTGTTGTTATATACAGTATCCTATGACACTGGTATACTGTACATAAATGTTTACGGCATGAAAATGAAAAATCCAAATCTTCTCTAACTTGGAATTAAGCATTTTAGGTGGCTATCTTTAGTTCTAGTTGCCTATTTTTAATTACTCCAAATAAAATTATATTTCGAAATCTCTGAATCAGCCTTTAAATAGGTAAAAAAACGTAGGTTTCCTTGTATTTTGGTACATGTTTTTGCATATTCGACAATGGTTTTTGTTCTGTGGATGTAATCGTATTTGTGTTATAATTTGTTTTATGTGCAATATGTCGTCGAAATCATTGTTTTCCAAGGAGTTGTTGAAGCTGAAAATGGCTCAAAATTGACATTTTCGTATTAAGTCATGGCGGTTATTTGCCGCCTTCCCATATGTGTTAATAACTCTTCTATGCAGTAACCATAGCCAAAACAACATAGATATATGTCCAAATTACTTTTTAATATGTTTAAGTGGAATCTGAGGTTAAACAAAGTCATCAAACGGTAAACTGATTTTTTGGAGGGTACAATGTAGTGTTACGACGATTTTTACGAATAATTAATTTTGGCATCTCGTGCATCTGAAAACTAGTGGAATGGAACAAAGGTAACCTTCTGAACCCGAAAACCAGTGCGATGCATTTTGACACAATGAATGTAAAATTTATCGATGTTTGTGTTCCAGTCGACCTGGTTAACGACAAGAATTTGACTTCGATGCCGAATTATGCAGGTCTAATCTTTTTTTTACATCAATGACTTTCCTCACAAGACGAGGAAATTCCATATCTTCTTTGTCCAAAGCCTCGGTGTTTTAACACTCTACGTAATATTGTAAATTGTAAAATGTATGGAAACCGCAGATGGTTTCCGGCGTAGGTTCTTCTAGTGGCTCCACAATTTATGATGTCTTCTCATAAAATTCTGGCACCAACAATATAAGATTGGAGTATTATTTTTTCTCTTGATATAAAAAAATAAGAATCACTTATTTTCTTTTTAGTAAACTTCTAGGGATCACTTTTTCTGTGTTTTTAGTAAACTTTTAAGGATCACTTTTTCTGTGTTTATTTCTTCTTATTTGTTTATTTAAATCTAAATTAACATTTTAAAAATTCTTTGTTTTTTAGTAAACTTCTAGGGATCACTTTTTCTGTGTTTTTAGTAAACTTTTAAGGATCACTTTTTCTGTTTTTTTTTTTTTTTTTTGGTAAACTTCTATGGATCACTTATTTTCTTTTTTTTAGTAAAACTTATTTGAACACTACTTGAGCATTTTTCTCTAACACATTTGGCAACCAAACCTAGCAGCAATGTAGCTGATCAGCAACCGCTAATATCAATGCCACATCTTGCCCTCAAACTCTTCCGCGGGTCTTTCACGAGGACGGGCAAAATACAAAAGGTTAATATCTATTTTTCGGTGGCACGTGGAAACAAAACTGGGCCAAAGTGTAGTTCGTTAGTAAGCAAGTCTCTTTTTGGCCCAGGAACCATGCTTTAGGTCTGCATTCCGACTGGAAACAAAACCGGCGATAACAATTTGTCAAACATTGTTTTCGTAAATACCACATTGTAAGTAGACGCTAACATTCATAGGTTTCGTGCCCCTGTGGTGGGAAATACAAAAAGTTAACTATTTGATGTTACTTTTCCCCTGTAACACGTTTTGCAATCAAATTTGGCTTGGGTGTAGCTCATCAGAAGGTGCTAAGGCTTTGGCATTTCCTTAAACCTGATTGACGAAAGAAACACTAAGATGCGGCATGGCACGGCATCGGAAAAATGAATTCTCCGTTTAATGATAGACTTATTACGTTTCAGTACAGTGTCAAGAGTAGTTGTCATGATTTTTAGTATGTAGAATTACAGATGGGTATTCCCAAAAAGAAATAAACCAATTCAGATAGTGAAATACATTCGTACTCCAATTATTTCCCTATTGTGTGAAATTTACGTTTCAATACAGTGCCAAAAGTACTTCTCAAGATTTTTAAGATGTAGAATTGCAGATGGATACTGCCGAAAAGAAATACACCAATTCAGATATAGTGAAATACATTCATACTCCAATTTCCCAATTCTGTTAAAAATCTGAAAATAAATACAAAGTAATATATTTAAACAGACTTTTGTTATACTATACCTTTAATCGAGAGCACATGTGGCCCAAAGGAAAAGCGCAGGACTCGTGATCATTAGACCATTAAAAACCGTGAGTTCGAGCCCCACTGTGGTCAACGCTGTTTGTGTCCCGGGGCAAGATACTTAATCTCAATTGCCTTGTCGACCCGAGCAAAATCTGGGGAGCTGTTATGGGGAATATACAATCTAAGTGCTGATAGGCTTGTGCGCTTGTAGAAAGGCATGTCTTGAGCAGCCACCTACATGAAGCGAAATGGTTGTGACGATTTCTTGAAGGCGGGTATGATAATTGCAACAGCTCTTTGAGCCTGTTACGGGGGTTAAGCGCTACATAAGAACTTATTATTATTTTAATGCTTCCCCCCATCAGTCGCCTGACAAGCTTTTTAACGTATGTTGTGAGCGCTATGTTGTGAAAAATATACATTCCTGTGATTTTGTTGAATTTATTGAGGAGAAACTGTCGCAAGTACACTGTTAAAAAAACTTTCCGTTAATTTACGGAAATTTCTGGCAGCAGATTTCCAGACTTTTTAGCAGACTTGTAGGTGGGTACGGATCATGGGTACGGGTATGGGTACGGGTCCGAGACCATGGGTATGGGTACGGGTACGGGTCCGAGACCGTTGGTACGGGTACGGGTCCGGGTCCCAGACCACGGGTACGGGTATGGGTACGGTTCCAACATGTGACAAAGTCATGGGTATGGGTACGGGTACGGGTCCAAGCCCATGGGTACGGGTATGGGTACGGGTCCGAGACCATGGGTATGGGTACGGGTACGGGTCCGAGACCGTGGGTACGGGTACGGGTACGGGTCCGAGACCATGGGTACGGGTATGGGTACGGTTCCAACATGTGACAAAGTCATGGGTATGGGTACGGGTACGGGTCCAAACCCATGGGTACGGGTACGGGTACAGTGCCATGGGTATGGGTACGAGTCTTTGGGTACGGGTACAGACCTTTGAGTATTATACCTGGTACACATAAGTGCAAGAGTTCCAAAACTTAAAGACACTATCAGTGATCCCACCTGAAAAGAGTCAATATTGTTTTGAATAGCTTATAAGAATAAAGGGTAAGTCTGTGGAATCCTTATAAGTATTTTTAGCAACTGAAAGTGGCAGAAAAGGAAGAAATCAGTACTTTCCAAAGATATGTCACTATCCAATTAGTTGTTGAAGTACATGTAAGTGTCCCCTATGGGTAAAGTTCATTTCAATATTGGGGACAGTTAATGACTCGAACAGTGCAAATTAATTGTTAAAGCACTGAGGCATACCTCTGTGGTGCATTGTACTGCATAGTGCATACTATAATATCAAGGTGAAGGTGGAGTAGGGATAAGTAGGGGACAAAACTGTAGATAGACTGAAAACTGAAAATAGGTTGGGTTGATAAATGAAATGTGCGCAAGAGAGAAATATTGTGATTGTGGGGTATGTTGGTACAGAAAGGAGGAGCAAAGGGGGAAAAGGGTAACACAAAAGGGGAAAGAAAGGATGAGGGGGACCGGAGAGGAGGGGAAGAGAAAACATGGCAGGTGGGGACAAGACAAAAACGGATGGAAACGGAAGGGGCGATGGGGCGCAAAAAAAACGAACACAAGCCAGAATAGGAGCTCCCGGTATCCGGTAGGAATTGAAAAGAGGGTACATCTCTCCCACTCACGCGCTTCCGACTTCTCCTCTTTATATCCACCTGTCCTTTTTTACGGAAGGCTTAACATTCAGTGCAAAAAAAATATGTTTCGGGACACCGTGTGTAAAAACCTGTTCACCTTTAACATTCATCAAAGTAAAACAAAATTAAACTCCATGAATATCCATTAAAACTAAAGGAAACCGGGACAGGAGTTTTTATTTTTAAATTTTACATAGGGTACAGGTAAGAGTATGGCAACAACAACATGGAAACTGGTATGGTTACAAGACCATGGGTATGGGACGGATATGGGTCTGAGACCATGGTATCGGTACGGGTCCGAAACCGTGGGTATGGGTTCGGGTCCAACCATGGGTATGGGTACGGGTACGGGTCCGAGACCGTGGGTACGGGTACGGGTCCGGGTCCAGACCACGGGTACGGGTATGGGTACGGTTCCAACATGTGACAAAGTCATGGGTATGGGTACGGGTACGGGTCCAAACCCATGGGTACGGGTACGGGTACAGTGCCATGGGTATGGGTACGAGTCTTTGGGTACGGGTACAGACCTTTGAGTATTATACCTGGTACACATAGTGCAAGAGTTCAAAAATTAAAGACCAATATCAGGGGGATCCAACTGAAAGAGTCAATTTGTTTTGAAGAGCTTAGAATGAAGGGTAAGTCTGTGGAATCCTTATAAGTATTTTTAGCAACTGAAAGTGGCAGAAAAGGAAGAAATCAGTACTTTCCAAAGATATGTCACTATCCAATTAGTTGTTGAAGTACATGTAAGTGTCCCCTATGGGTAAAGTTCATTTCAATATTGGGGACAGTTAATGACTCGAACAGTGCAAATTAATTGTTAAAGCACTGAGGCATACTTTCTGTGGTGCATTGTACTGCATAGTGCATACTATAATATCCATGGTGCACGGTGTATCTGTATAATTATGTGACAAACTGTAGATAGACTGAAAACTGAAAATAGTTTGGGTTGTATAAATTAAAGGTGCGGCAAGAGATACATATTTTGATTTTTGTGTATTTGGCTACAGAAATGTAGTATCAAAGGTGAAAAGTGAAAACAAAGGTAAATTAGAGTTTACTTATATTATTTAATATAAAAAAAGAACAATTTTATTTGGTTCCAAGTACAAAATTTGAATTTATTTTTTTTTTGTACCAAAGAACTAATTCTCGGCTTAGTCCTTCCAGATGGGGAGCTTAACATTCAGTGCAAAAAATATTTTAGGGACACCCGATGTTACAAATCTCTTTTTTCACCTTTAACATTCATCAAAGTAAAACAAAATTAAACTCCATGAATATCCATTAAAACAAAGAATACCGGGCCATTAGTTTTTTATTTTTAAATTTTACATAGGGTACAGGTAAGAGTATGGCAACAACAACATGGAAACTGGTATGGTTACAAGACCATGGGTATGGGACGGATATGGGTCTGAGACCATGGTATCGGTACGGGTCCGAAACCGTGGGTATGGGTTCGGGTCCAACCATGGGTATGGGTACGGGTATGGGTCCGAGACCATGGGTCCGGGTACGGGTCCGGGTCCAAGACCATGGGTACGGGTACGGGTCCGAGACCATGGGTACGGGTACGGGTCCGGGTCCAGCATGTGATAAAGTCATGGGTACGGGTACGGGTATGGGTCTGAGACTATGGGTATGGGTACGGGTACGGGTACGCAATTTTGTACCCGGGCATGGGTACGGGTACGGGTATGGGTACGGGTACTACAAGTCTGCTTTTTAGGGTAAATTTACAGAATTTCTGTCAATTATCGGAACTTTGACAGCAATTTTACAAAAATTTGTCTCATATTATGGAAAAAAATGTGTATTTTAACAGAATTTTCCGTAATTTAAAATTACGGAACGAAAAAAAAGTCTGGAAATTTTGCTGCCGGAAAATGTCCGTAAATTTCCGTAAATTAACATTTTTTTATGTTTTTTGTTTTTTATTTTTATTGTTTTCTAAAACATTTTTTCCGTAAATTTACGGAAAATTTGTTTTCTTAATTCACGGAATTTTTAACAGTGTAGAACAGACATTCCACTTTAATTTTAGTTCATATAATTATAAAAGACCTTCCATGTGCATATCCAAGTTTTTTGTGTGTGTTCTATGACAAATCCGTGAACTATTTTATGATTCAAAAAAATACTAAAATCTAAAACACTTTTAAAAATGGTGCAGAGCAGTGTACTTTTAACTTGATTTTAGGTATGGAATTTGATTCAGGTGATGAAGAATATTTGTAGGTTATAGAGTAATCAGTAGTCTTACTTTATTGATTTCGTTCTCCGTATTGATTGTTGCATTCATGACAGTGCCAAGTTTGCTAGGTTTACATGAGGTAGCTACGATGTATTGAAAATGGCCTGAATATTGGCTGCCACTGACATTTATGAAATGAATTAATCAATAGCTGGAATGTTGATACTTATTCAACAAGTGAAAATATGATATAGGTATAGTTATAGGATTCCACATTATTAAAGTGACATATAGGCAGCACAAATTTGGTTTAAACAAATTTAGATGGACCTTCCGCCGAAATATTTGGGAGATTTTTTTTATTTATTTACACACCTTCTTAAAACCATTACTTAAAAAAAATAAAACGGCGGATCTACATAATAAGTTTTCCTGGTGAGTGCCGTAACTATCAGTGGTGAAGCCATTACGAACAAAGTCGTATTTACACAAATTAGGCCCATTTAGTCTAATAACTCTGCAATAAATTGAGACTGTCACTTGAAAGATAATCAAATTATGTGTAATGACCTACCTTTTCATAATACAGGGCGTCCCAGAAAAAAAAAATAATCATGAAACTGTGTGCTATGCATATCCAAGGTTTTTGTGTGTGTTATATGGCAAAACCTTGGACTATTTTTCTGATTCAGAAAAAAAAATACTCAAATCTAACAGGCTTTTAAAAATGGTGCAGAGCAGTGTACTTTTAACTTGATTTTAGGTATGGAATTTGATTCAGGTGATGAAGAATATTTGTAGGTTATAGAGTACCTTCAGTAGTCTTATTTTATTGATTTCGTTATCCGTATTGATTGTAGCACTCATGACAGTGCCAAGTTTGCTGCGTTTACATGAGGTAGCTACTGTGTATTGAAATGGACGACCACTACTGTTGACTGCCACTGACATTTATGAATTTATCAATAACAACTGTTCTGTTAAACTGGAATGTTGAGACTTATTCAACAAGTGAATATATGATATACATGATATAGGTATAGTTATAGGATTCCAGATTATTAAAGTGACACATAGGCAGCAAAAATTTGGTTTAAAAAATTTAGATGGACCTTCCACCGAAATATTTGGGAGGTTTTTTTTATTTACACACCTTCTTAAAACCATTACTTTAAAAAACGGCGGATCTGCATAATAGGTTTTCCTAGTGAGTGCCGTAACTATCAGTGGTGAAGCCGAACTATCAGTTACGAACAAAATTAAATTTTGAGTGCAACAAAGTCGTATTTACACCAAATTAGGTCTAATTAGCCTAATAACTCTGCAATAAATTGAGACTGTCACTTGAAATATAATCATATTATGTGTAATGACCTACCTTTTCATAATACAGGGCGTCCCAGAAAAAAAAATAATCATGAAACTGTGTGTTGTATTACTATATGATTGTGACGATAATTATTTTGCTATAAAGTACACCAGTAAGCTTTCAAATTACACCTTAATGGTATTTCTACAGTCATGCCTCATTGAACACCATTGCTTTGAAAATGGCATGTCAAAACTCATTGTGACATTTAAGCTGTTTGTGTGGTATATGGAATTCTTATTTTGTTGCTTATATGACAAAAAGGTGGAAGATTATGGCCAGATTAACTTTTATGATTTTAGATTATGTAATAAGAATTTACCTGAGGAATTGGGCCGATTCAAATGCATTCACACTTCAAACATTTAAGTAGCAAAGCGGTGCAGCTTGCAACTCGGCAAAGAGTGTTCGATGTTTCAAAATTTCATGAAACAAAGAGCCTGCAAGCTACTCAAGATGCTTTTAGGGAAGCCTTCCCCACAAGGATCCGCCGTCTAAGCCGACATCTGGACAAATGTGAAGAAATATCGAGATCATGGCACAAGCCTTAATCGGAACAAGGGTCACTCAGGGAGACGCACAGTGAGAAGTGACAACAACATTAATGCAGTTTTACGTCGATTACAATAACATCCAAGGGAAAATACTGCAAGAAGAAAAGCACTTGGACATTCCCGTTCATCCATCAACCGAATAACAAAAAATTTACTTGAACTTCCACCATAACAGAATGGGCATTCGCTATCACCTTCAGCACGATGACTTCCGAAGAAGACAAACTTTTTTCCGGGCGGCTATTGGATCGATGTCAGAGAGATATCTGGAGTATTTCACGATTGGCGACGAAGCAGGTTCTTTGTTATGAATGGTGAGGTTAACAACTACAACGTCAGTGAGTATGCACCAGCTGGGAACCCTCCAAGTTTCAGCTTTGATACAAACATGAGTCGAGAAAAACTTAAGGGTCTGGATACTAATGTGTGGCAATGGAGTGCTTATTGAGCCTAACTTTTTCGATCGAAATGTCAATGGGCAAGCTTATCTCCAGATGATTAACCACAATGCTGCGCCTGAACTTGAAATGTATTTCCTACGGCAACAGAATGGTGTCTTCCGACTTTGTGGTTGGCACAGGATGGTGCACCTGCCCACAGACTTATTGCTGTCAGAAATCGTTTACATGAAATTTTTGGGGACAGAGTTGTAGCCCTAAATCATGCCGTGGAATGGACCGCCATGTCACCTGATATGACACCCTGTGATTTTTTTCTTATGGGGATATTTGAAGAACAGAGTTTACACCAGTCCAGGGCGTAACCTTAAGGATTTGCAAACCCGCATTCAACATGAGGTGTAAGTCTTACGTGATGATCCTGCAATGGTCAGACCGGCTGTGGCTGACATGCGACGTCGTTGCAGACTTTGTATCGAAAGAGAGGGCGGACATGAAGTACTAAAGACCTCAAATAATAAGCTTGTTCATCATGCTCCTTTTCAAAATTTAACATTATCTTTATGCCCAACTGCCACATGCCATTTTCAAAGCAATGGTGTTCAATGAGGCATGACTGAAAAATGGTATTAAGGTGTCATTTGAAATGCTTAATTGTTTCTGCTTTACCATCTTAGTAAAATAATTATTATAGTCATGCAGCACACAATTTCGCCAAATTAACCCTTTTTTCAGCATTATTTTTTTCTGGGACGCCGTGTATACATAAAAATGAATACGCCAAAATGTCAGTTATGTCAGTCACTCACATGACAAAATGTCATGATAAAGTAGGCTGTTTATTGCTTGATTCTTATTTTTATTCATTATGTATTTATTTAAATTTTAAACATTAATTCTTAATTTATTCATTTATTCAGGATAAGAAAACGGTTTGTCTTAAAACCCATATACGGGTACAAACCACTAATTAATTCACTGATAACGAGGCTTTGGGACGTCACTTGTTCAATCAACAACGGGACCTGTATCTTACATAAATCATCCTTGTTTATAAAAAAAATTGTGAATATTTGTAGTACTTGTAGATATTTTAGAACCTGACATATGCGCTCTATCGGCGTAAGAAATATAACGATATAGGATTGGAGTTTCAAATGAAGATGTAGTGATTTTTTGAAGTGAAGCAATTTTTCATGTCGGGGCCTTTTTAGAGCTTTTTAAAATGGGTAAAAAGGCGCGAAATTTACTAAGAGAGGAGTAGCGTTAAAGTGATGGATTGGCATGCCTAATTGTGAAACAAAAAGTAGTGGGTTGACAAATTACCAGACCTCTTATACTTGGGAAAATTATATGAGCACATGACAGGTATCGGCAAAATTAACGTTGTGTTCATTGCTTTAATGTGGTATACCCATAGCCGTGTTCTACCCATAGCTAAAATAAATCGGATTTACCGCGTAGCGCTTGCAATCGTCAGAAAAAAATATTGAAATATTTTGCCGAAAAATATGTGAACCAGGAATACAATAAAAAACATATATCCAGCGTAGCACTTTTTTACTAAAATAATCCACACAGCACATACATGTTCTTATCAAATCCTTTAGACATATGTTTTTGGGTTTGTATCAGAAGTTCAGATTTTTTCTGATTACCCCAACCAAAATTTCGTATACATTCTAATGCCTTTTCTATGGGCCATTTTATATGCATTTTGTTTCTAAACCGCAAGGTAATTTTGTAAATAATGTTTTAATGAGAGGCTTTCATATGTAGTAGAAAGCATCATAATGACTTCAATTGTTAAAGTTTAATGATAGCCTACATGTTGTATCAAACACAGAATGTAAACAGTCTGGCAATAGAATCCCGGTTTACACAAATACACATGTCCGGATAATATTATTATTATATTATAATAATTCTACAACCCACGACTAGGTTACAGAAAGTTTCTGCTCATCCAAGCGAATCGTCATGTCATTTTGACGTCACAATCGTTGTATCATTTTGCTGCACATATTAGAAGCTTAATGCACCTGGTTACAACGTAAATACAGCTGTAGAAATAAAGAATACCGATGAGTTATTGATTGTAAATCCGGTGTGATGAAATACATGTTCCCTGTGACTGTGTGTCCTGCCTATTGATTGCTCGTGTGTCCTGCCTATTTTTCGCCATTGCTTACTGCAGCTCATCACTTATTTCGGCACTATATCCTATAGCCTCGTTTACATGGTCACAGTTTATTCCGTGTATCTTGACATGGTAGATAGGACACTCATGGGGACTCTCGGTGTCGTTCTGCAGAATAACTGTCCGGACTTATAAAATGTTTGCTGTTCTACTGCCGTAATGTTGATTTTCCTTATTCACTGTGAGTTACAACATGCTCATCCACCAATGACACAGTTCAGTGGGTTGTACTTATACGTGCATTGACATGAACTGACCTTGTGTGATCTGGGTATCAAGTATCATACCCAAAAACCAAGGGGTGTATTTTCTAAATACATTGGTGAATGAAAGCTACTGAACTGTGCCAAATTTTACTAGCTCATAGTGATTGTATTGCAACACATAAGCCACAATTCGACATTAACACAATAAACCCATTGATTATAACCTTCACAGTGTCTCTTAGAGCAACATCTATGTCAAATAGAAGGTGATATAAGCACATAAGAATTGAAATCTACCTATTCTGTGAATATTGACCATACAAGCATAACACAGCTGAACTAGGGTTTATTGGATTAGGTGTCCTTTCCTAGTCGTCGTCTGCTTTCATTACGTATTCCATTGTATTATTGTTTTTTTAATCGACTGTATTTTCTAACTATTAAATATCGCAAGATGTTTACATTAAAACTCCAACATCCTTAGGGTCCGATATTATCATTTTGGCTGTAAAAATCGGGCTCTCCTGACCATCCCAACTACTGTTTTGTTTTTCAACATTAAGTACGAAAGAGTGTGACCTTGTTATTCGCTCTGCCGAATGATTGCAACAGGAGAACTGACACTAGTCAGATTATTACACGCAATCTGTACTAACAAGCAACATGTTGTCAACACCATAATTATTCTTTCTCTGGTTTCATGTAACAGGTTGGACACAAAAGCCAGCAACACTACCAATTGATTTCCCCTGGGAGTTTGCAATGATTTACATGTAAAACTAGCAAAGGCCACGTATACATCCCTTTTGACATCACTACGGAATCAACTAGAGTTCACATAGAATTCAGAGTCGTTGGAACTTGTAATGAAATATTCCATTCCAACGTCCCTAGATCGTACATCGTGCCCTAGAGCAAGATGCCTGGGTGTCAGGGGCATAAAGTGTTCTCTTGCTGCACTTTTTGTATGGATCGTTATCTTCAATCCCAATTCCAATCAAATTCTCCATGGTCAAGAAAGTCTGCGTGATGCGTGTGCTGTGTCCCGGAGTGTAAGGGGGCCGGCCGAGTTCTGAATAATAGTTCTTGTTTGTATGCCCTCGAGGTTCTTTCTTGTATATTGGAAAGTGTTTTTTCAAGTGCCCTATCCATCGCTGGTTGGTTGCGGCGTTTTTCATTTTTTCAACGTACGCCGTATGGTTACAAACCTTATGCCTCTATGTAATACGTGAAGAAGGGATTGCGCCTCATGACATCTACTATCAGTAACCCGTTCAGCCTTTCAGACTCGGAAATTGTATTATTTTGAGCCAATAGGAGCGGTAATGCCCTATGTTGGTAATAAGGTCAATAATTATGAATTATGACAGAGCCGTTGGCATTACATAAGGTGATGAAATAGTACACATGCGAAGCCACTGTAATTGCACAGTGACATTTGAACATGTGTCAAGGAGCATATATCTACAAATACTATCAGATACGTTGATCTGTTGAACTTGATACAACCTTTTCTATCATGCAATTTTGTGACACAGATGATCCATAGATTGATCTGCGTCTGTTTACCTCTTGCGTGCAGTTCCTTCATTTTTTACAATTAGAAGCTATTAGATACTATGCACAAAATGCATTTCAATTCTGTGGGATATAGCTCTGTACACAATTTTGAGGTCAATTTTTGGTGACCCCTATAGACCATGTAGACCCATTGTTACTTTGTGCCCACTAATTACGTAACCAAATGCCAAACATTGTAAAATAAGGCAATACAAACAATTTGACACCGGTTTCAGCAAAATCGGAGCACTGGGTAAGTTTTACCCCAGGATGACCTTGAACCTTATTAGAACTGTGCCTGTTTAACTAGAGATCAGAACCTTGACAAATTATAAACTATATAAAAACCTTCTTCCCCAGATTTCGAATAGGGTTCTCATTTATACACCCTACTAAATCACAGGTCATGATCTACAGAAATATTCCTGGGTATCACGGTTCTCGTGCTGTACTTTACTGTGGATTGTTATATAAATTCCAATTGCATTTATCCACGGTAACATCAGGAAACACAAACTCAGGCATGTGTACTCTATTTTGAGTACACCAACCAAGGCATGTGTACTCTATTTTGAATACCCAAACTAAACCATGTGTACTCTATTTTGAGTATACAAAATAAGGCATGTGTACTCTATTTTGAGTACACCAACTAAGACATGTGTCCTCTATTTTGAGTACACTAACTTGAGGCATGTATACTCAATTTTGAGTACACAAACTAAGGCATGTGTATTATATTTTGAGTACACAAGCTAAGGCATGTGCACTCTATTTTGAGTACACTAACTTGAGCCATGTGTACTCTATTTTAAGTACACAAACTAAGGCATGTTTGAGTACAAAGGACCGGCGTAGTTTTGAAATAGTTTATACTTGTAATTTGAAATTATTTTTTCAGTTTTCTCCCTATCTTTGGGTGGTTGACAGGGTTTACATTTTTCAGCGGCGCATCAGTATAAAGTTACAAGGTCGTCATATATCAGTGCGCTACGTGAAGAAAACGTTGTGTCTCACAACATCCGCTATCGATATGCCTTTTAGTTGGTCCCGCAGACACGGAAATTTTGTTATTATTGAACCAATCGGAGAAATGGTGGCCTATGCAGATAATAAGGTCAATAATTATGAATTATGACGGACCCTGTGGCATTGCATAAAGTAGGGAAATAGGTCTAGTGCATGCTCTAACCTAGAATAATTGCTTTTAATAGTGCCATCAGAGCATGTGGCGTGCTTTTTTGAAGATACCATAAGGCTACAAGATCGTTTTTAAAGACCTAATTACAGAACTAGTCCAGAGTTCAATAAGCGTTCATTGACTTATTAAAAATACATCCTTTTTCACGAACAATTTTTAAAACAAAGAACTTTGTCAGTATTTAAGCAGTACAACTTCTGTACACTTTATGCTTGCAATATCTTATGTGTGCCAGTAAAATGTATATGAACATGTGTTTTACTGAATGTGTTTTTCATTACACTTAACTATTGGATCAAACTTCGGGTGGATATTTCGGCTAGACTCATCATGCGGCGCCCGACTTGCGACTATTGTCCGATGTCTGAATTAAATAACAGCACATTTTTTGCAAATTTTTGCACGGTTTGGCAATTGTCTAGTAAACTACGGCTGGGAACGATTCGTATAAAATAAGCGATTTTTTATTAAAATTAGGATCCCCGACGGCAGAGCTTGAAATGTTAAGTTTATGTCCGTCCATGATGAAATAGTGCCACCTCAAGAAAATTACCTCTAATTTGACTTTCTTGAACCGACGGAACAACTAATGGATGAGCGTAGACACGTACATGGTATAATTTCTCGATTATTTCATATTGGAAGGACGTTTCCAGCAGCCGTTGATTTATTATCGGAGATCTCCGATATTAATTATTCTAATTACTAAATTGCTTCGTTTGCGACACATAGAGAATTTCGAGCTCTACCATTCATATGTATAGTTTACTAGCTAATTAGCAATACAACTGTGCGAAAATCTCAACATATTCGGACAATTGAGGGCGCTCTTCAAAAAATGTGCTGCTATTGCTTTAAATTACTCGGTCGTTATTTTGGGCGTGACGCCCAGGTGATAATCGTGGATCCCAGGTCTTTTTGGCAGACGATTCCATTTGTTATGAATATGATCACTTCTTTCGCCGGATCAGGCAGATTCAGACAAAAATATGGAAGGAGTATGAAAATCAGTTGAGGTCATTTTGTACGAAATGTAAAATAATTGATTTCTCCTCCACAGAAATGATCAATTTTAATCAAATTTGAAAAGATTACCAAAACTCGTTATGGTTATTTTGAAAGCAAAAATTGAAAAATGCTTGTTGAGTAATCACCTTGTTTTAGTCAATATTATTTTTAAGTACGCGTGTCTGAAATATGGCTGTTTGCATTATTGATTATATTGAATGACATGCTTTCAAGATGTACGAGACTATGAGGTGATCCTTAGAATTTTGGAATGCTCTTTAAACTATTAATAAAGCAAGGCTAATTTACGCAAACACATATGTTACCATATATTTATTTCTAGTTTTGCAAAAACCTTATATTGACGAGTCTAAATGATCCCAAGGTATAATCCTGAGGTATTAGTAGGGGTTTAAATATTTGGAGTTAACGGTCTTAGTGGAAGCCTGAAAAGATGGACAATAACCCAAAGCAAAATCTACACTACAATGATTAACAAAAAGTAAATGAACTATATGAACCAAATGGTGGATGAATAAAATATAATTTATGATAATGATATTTCTGGTGATTACGTTATCCACTCCAAGAGAGTCAAACCAAACTGACAAACACAATGCAGGAAAAATGCTTATTATTTAATGCAGCTAATCATGGATAAGGCGACGTCCATGCTTTCAATGTTGATGTCATTGCTTTTAAAGATATTACACTGACTAGGAGCGCATAATATAATGGAGACATAGTAACGCCCTTTCTACGAAATACTAAAACAATCCTTGTAGAAGCTGACTGATTGTATATTCATTCTTGGGAGTTAATTCACCAAGTTTTAAAAGGTGTAACAAATAGCAAATTCCCTATTGTACTGCGAATTGCGAATGAGTAAAAGATGCGTGAATTCGCTCTCGAAGTGTTACGTCATATCCAGCTGTTACCAAGTCGACAAGATTGCACTGCCTTATTCTGAACTATACTCCTGTACAAAAAAAAATCACCCGGCTGACTCATGTAGTAAGCCTGCAAGTCTAAAATGTATCGTATGTGACATGTTTTCCCCCGTGTTAATTTCTTTACAACATTAACTGAAGCGAATGCAAACACATTTTCTGTCCTTGCCAAGACATTTCATCCTTGTTTAAGGACCACTTCTTTTGTATTGCATCAACCAAGGAATTCCAAGAATGGTAGGTGTATAAGCTTAGTGAAGACTCATAATCAGTGAAGCAAATAATGTATCAAATGAAAATATTCATTACCTCGCCTACAAAGACACAAAGAGGAGGGGGTTTGCACAGGCTTATGTATCAAAACGGGGAGTCTACGACGTGGTATGGATTCCATCTACAGAGAGTGTGATACGGTAACCAAGGGTTAACGTAACCACATCGATGCTGAATAGACAGTTTTGCTTTAGGGCAAAGCAACAACACTGCAAAACGATACTATGAATTCCAGGAATATTTTAACACTATTCTTCCCTTGCATTGTGCAAAGGAGTACTTTATGTTAACATCGCAGAGTACAATGCTATTAAAACAATAAAAAATAGTACTTTCTGATTTTCATATGCCCAAATTGGTATCATCAATTTCGTACAAAAAATGTACGCGGATTATTTTCAGACCTTGTGTGTAAAAAATGTTCTAGCAACATGAATGGTTAAATATTACCTACAATTATGAATGCTTGATATTATGATCTATTCGTAAGTGGTAAAAATGTAGATTTATATGTGCGTAATCTACCAGCACACAGAAAATGCAATAGGCGGATGATAAAGGTGTTTGTCTTCTTATGATTTTTTAAAATAAATTTAGTTAAATTTGCATTTGCATAGAGATTGAGTTTCTGCATCATTGATGCTATAATTTTGTATGTTTTATTTGAAGTTCTATCCAGCCGAAGCTTAATTTCAGTATTTTTTTGGAAATATGACTACGCGAGCATAAAGACCAACGCGTGATACGCGTGCGACACCGCCATTGAGGGAACTTTGTACTGAAATTAATTTAGTAATTCAGATATACGGGAGGGACTTCACTCAAACGAATAAAGGGTTCAATCAAATTGAAGATGTTTATGTCTTACCTATATATTATATTTACATTATAGACGAAATAATTTGTAGAGATGAGGCCGACGATTTGAAAATATGCGTACAAACTACCGCTTTTCAAATATTAGTATAAACTGTCGAAATATCGTAATCCACTTAAACATCAACGTTTACTCTTAACTTCATTAATGAAATTATGTGTATGTCAGGGCAACACGTGAAATACGTGAGCAGTGTCGGCGGGAAATGGGTCTTTTTCTCTGAGGGAAAGAGGGAAGAGAAAATGATGAAAATGAATTCGTAAGTTAAATATCACAGGAAACCAGCAAAAAACTACCTGGGCAGGGACCAGCTCGATACATTCCACTCTGAGGCTCGATCTCGCATTCTCTGTCGTTTGTATGTTTTCTCTAGTCCGAATTCAAAAATATTAAGGTAAAGATATCAGAGCTTCCACGGGTACTGAAATGTATGAAATCGATTGGCAAAGTATTATCTGGAGGATAGATAGCATAAAGAGGAGATATATTGTTCTTCCCACAATGCAATCCTTCCAACACAATTTTTGCACTCATTAATATAAATTTATAGTGACAAAAAGTACCTAAATCAACAGAACTCATCCCAATCTTGCAATTTAAGTACTTTTTGTCACTATAAATTCATGTGGTAACAATGCAAAAAATTGTATTGGAAAAAATGCATTCTGGAAAGAACACTAAAACTTGATTTAGCACATATTTTATTGAAAAACATACAATATGTGTGTATTTTTGGTACACATTATTATTATTATTATTTGTATAAAAATATTTGTATTTTACCAGAGATATAATTGATTTTTTTAATGTCACGCTACAGCTAAAATATTACTTGTTTCTTTATCGTTTGTGATTTTACCGGTGTGAGAAATTTGTGTGTCCCCATATCAGTGTCCTATGCGTGTGTAGTTTCCATATACTCGTATGCATTAAAGCGTGGCCTCAATAAAACAACTGACGCGTGCTGCAAAATTTTACCACCGAGCTCTCTGGGCCTAGGATGCTCATTCATATAGGATTCTCAAGTTCCCGACACCGACATGTTTCTCTGCATCAAAAAATTAACAAAGTCAAACTGCAATGTGTATTTTTAGGAGGGGGACGTTTATCTAGCGGTCAAACGTTTAAAGGCTCATAACCTTTAAGGATTAAATGTATAGTTGCAGGCTGTAGTTCAAATTTCAATAGTTATGTTACAAAATAAAAAAAAAAAAAAAAAAAAAAGGGCAACACGTGAAATACGTGAGCAGTGTCGGCGGGAAATGGGTCTTTTTCTCTGAGGGAAAGAGGGAAGAGAAAATGATGAAAATGAATTCGTAAGTTAAATATCACAGGAAACCAGCAAAAAAGTACCTGGGCAGGGACCAGCTCGATACATTCCACTCTGAGGCTCGATCTCGCATTCTCTGTCGTTTGTATGTTTTCTCTAGTCCGAATTCAAAAATATTAAGGTAAAGATATCAGAGCTTCCACGGGTACTGAAATGTATGAAATCGATTGGCAAAGTATTATCTGGAGGATAGATAGCATAAAGAGGAGATATATTGTTCTTCCCACAATGCAATCCTTCCAATACAATTTTTGCACTGGTTGTCACATAAATTTATAGTGACAAAAAGTACCTAAATCAACAGAACTCATCCCAATCTTGCAATTTAAGTACTTTTTGTCACTATAAATTCATGTGGTAACAATGCAAAAATTGTATTGGAAAAAAAGCATTCTGGAAAGAAGACTAAAACTTGATAGCGTATGTGTGTGCATGGACTTTGATGACGGTACGAGAAACAATGCAAGAAAAATGCTATGAGGACGGTGGTATTTTTTTTATTTACCTTTAAATATTTACCGATTTAGCACATATTTTATTGAAAAACATACAATATGTGTGTATTTTTGGTACACATTATTATTATTATTATTTGTATAAAAATATTTGTATTTTACCAGAGATATAATTGATTTTTTTTAATGTCACGCTACAGCTAAAATATTACTTGTTTCTTTATCGTTTGTGATTTTACCGGTGTGGGAAATTTGTGTGTCCCCATATCAGTGTCCTATGCGTGTGTAGTTTCCATATACTCGTATGCATTAAAGCGTGGCCTCAATAAAACAACTGACGCGTGCTGCAAAATTTTACCACCGAGCTCTCTGGGCCTAGGATGCTCATTCATATAGGATTCTCAAGTTCCCGACACCGACATGTTTCTCTGCATCAAAAAATTAACAAAGTCAAACTGCAATGTGTATTTTTAGGAGGGGGACGTTTATCTAGCGGTCAAACGTTTAAAGGCTCATAACCTTTAAGGATTAAATGTATAGTTGCAGGCTGTAGTTCAAATTTCAATAGTTATGTTACAAAATATTCTTTGTTATAAAAATGGTGTCAAATTGTTTGTCTAATGGTACAAAATTCGAAAATATACTGGTTGTACCATCTCTGATATTTTGTTGCAAAATGTGACGGGAAGAATAGAGAATTGGAGGTGACTATAGCCAATAACTCTGTAATTCTTTTTTTTTAACTCTGTAATTCTTATATTAACTGTCAAACAGAGAATGTAATACAATCTCCTATCCAGTGTGACTACATGTAAATGAACAATTTGCAATCGGTTTGAATAATGATCTTGATGAATTTTACCCTATGGTGACCTTGAACTGATGTGCACTAAATCTATAGATAGGGCGAATTATACATTTTTAAACCTTAGGAGTTGCCCGATAACATGGTACATCTTTTAAATCAATTCGAACAATTCTAATTTTTATCCTTGTACAAACTTTTCCACAAGCGTAAGTTTTGGTAATGTTTTAATATTTTGTTTCCGGACAATTTCATTGTATATTAACACCAGAGTTGTTCTGTTGCAATTTGTTTTGGTTCAAATCATGAAATTATTGGACTAAAAAATATTTTTTTTCATATCTTAAGAGACCGTTTTGCTGTGTACGTGCGGCCAATGGCAAATCATTTCGTCGGATTGAGGAACCCATGTTCATAGAGGTCGACGAACTAAAGCTCGTATAACAAAATATCATTTGCTGCTATTTCCACCTTGTCTCTGAATCCGCTCACACATTCGTATTCAATTTTCAAAAGTATGATTTCGTAAGATTTCTTTACAACATCTGCAAGCTAGGAGTTGCATGTCAAAAGTCTAATAGATTGATTTCTGTTTTCTGTAGACAATTTTCCTGATGGAGCCGATTCCGCTTCGCCAAAACTTGTTTACCGATCCAGCTTAAGAAAAACCTGAAACTTGACCGAAACTTGGCCTGACACTTGGTCGGCTTTTTCTTGTCTCTAGAGGTCTTGTTTTGTTAGAGATTTGATCGTGTACATGACGAGAATTGTAAATTGGACTCGTCCTGATTCTTAACCGCGTCTGTCCCAAAAATCCACGTGCAATCGCCTATCCACCATATTTTTTTTTAATCGCCCTCTCATCTAATATTATAGTACTGTCCAAGTTTTCATCATAATTATCCCGTAACATCTGTATGTTACCATTTTAGCAACTCTCACAATGAATTACATCAATTGATCAATTATAATAATATTTTCTTCAAGAAAGGGCTTTCTAGTTTAATATTGATTTGATGTTCAAAATCAAAACCAAATAAGATGGGAAATTTGGAAAGGTAAACCTATTAACTCTCTAGATGTAAAAGAGTACAATTCCACTCTATTGGTATGACTAGTGATTGCCTAGGGTGGTTTCTCCAAATGGTATAAAATTAATAATTCACTTTCTTCGAAGGAGTGAAATTAATTATGAAATCCTGTGAAAACGTAAAAGTAGTTTATAGGGACGAATTCAATACTCAACTGGCGGGCGTTTTCCGGTTCTGTCCGGTTCCGCGCGGTTCAATTAATTCATTGAGTTTGCTGAATTACTTAATCGGATTAAAGGATTCAGAAGATTGAGCGGATTGAATGAACCGCCTGGAACCGGACAGAACCGGAAAATGGCCGCCGGTTGAGTATTGATTTTATCCATTACCAAAAAGGGACGATATCACCTTATTTCATTTGAGAGTGTAGTTGACTCCGATTGATTATAAGTAAAATGAACATAAAACTTATATAAAGCCCTGAGCGCAAGAGGTGGCCAAGTCCACTTTTGGTGTTATTGAGTATAATCGGTAGATTGAACTAAGAACGGGTACAAGATTGTGTACCATTTGTTCCCTGATAGGGGTCATGTGAGGGGTCAACAAAGGTCAAACATCAAGTGTTCAGTTGCCGTCAAGAAGTATCACAAATTACCTCACCTAATCAAAAGATCAAATTAGGTCACATCTTAAACGACTTCAGTTCAACAACATTTCTAATGTTCCTATTCAGTTTCCTATTAGAAGCTTTAGTTTTAACTTAAATCATCGATCAATATCGATTGATATTAATTACTCTTTTTATTTACCAAGGTTAACGTGATTTCTTGCATACCTCTTAAGTTCCAATGTCATATTTTTTTTTTAAATTTAAAAACTTTGAAAAAAATCCTGTCTCTAAATGCCAACATGGACCTACGTACGCACGTCCTACGGTCCTATGTTCAGGTTTTCATATTAATAAAGCTAGCGTTTGGCAAATGACCGTGGATATAAGAAAATTGAAGTATTAACAGTTTCGGCATGCTTCTGGCTTTATTAAAAGTGAAAAAGTGGCCTTTGATTTAAGAAGGTGTTTCTTTTTTTAAACGCAATTGAAAGAGTGCAAATCCTCAAAAGGCCATTCACACACATATCCGCTAGCAAACCTTACTTTCCTTTAGATGGTTTCCCAAACAAATGTCAAGGATGTTTGCGTAACTTCAAAAATTACTAGTATAATTTTAACGTAACTTTTACAAGTATAAATGTAACTTTTCATTAGATTGAATATGTATGAAAAGCAGAGGCACATTTTGTCATCAATTCCAAGTTGAGTAATTTACACTAGATAACACTAAATAATGCATTTGCATCATTTAATTTGCTTTGTTCATAACTTGTGAATCAAGTGTAAATATTTACCAATTAGAAAACCATTTCTGACGCGTGAGTGTAAGATAATAGTTTTAATCAATAATGATGTGCCCAATTAAGTCCCTTTAATGAAAATAGGATTACTTGAAATTGTTTACTTGATATTAAGTTCTCATCACATTTATAAATGTTGTTATTGTTATTGTTATTGGATTTGATTGACAAGTTTGGTGAGCAAAGGCAAATTGTTCATTTCTTGCATTAATTGCTATGACTCACAATTGTAAAATGTGTAATATGTTACAAATGATTGGTATAGTTCGAAAGGAGTTGTAGTAGTTGTTGTAGTATGAAATGCCGGTGTCCGTGTGACTGAGTGTCCTACCGCCCATCTAGCCATTGTGTTCTCCATTGAGTACTGTACGCATCATTTGTTTCAGCAGCTTAACCAAAATGGCCTCGTCTACAAGGTCACGGGTTTTTTCCGTACATGTTGACATGCTAGCTAGGACACTCTCTCATGGGGGACACTCAGTTTCTTTACACCGGACAACTATATCTTTCTCATTGAATATTTGATTCGTGTTTTTTTGTAAATTATCTACATTATACAAACCCATAGGCATAACATTTTGGGCCATTTTTCAAAAGGGTATCTAAATGGTATGGGCTTGAGAGGGATTCACGAAATGCATTTCGTCTATAGCATTTTCTTGAAAACAGTCTGTAAATGATAGCAGCTCAATATCCACTGCTGTAGCTTTAGAAATCGGGTAATGCTTAAAGTATGTGAATTGTACATTACTGTACATTACTAGTCAGACGGTCGCAGTTTGCTATAACCACAAGACAGCAAGTAATAGAAATTTATTAGTTGCCAACGTGTGAAATAACCGTTCCGGTCTACGCGTAGACAACTCTTGCAATATTGTGTGTTCCCTTTTGGACCTCTTTATCATACAAGATGCAGTTATGGGTATTTTGATCTTGCATGTTAAGAAGGCTAGAGTGTGGTAACATTAACAGCTTGGAAAGAATGTGTTCTAGAGCAAGGTGTAGACATGTTGAGTCCAATTAGCCGGTGGAGTATGTTAACGTTCAAGGTGAAAGATGCTTTGTCGTCTAATTTGAAAGTTAGATAATAGAATCCAATTGTTACCTCACAAGCTTTTGAAGAAATTGTTTGTATTCATATTTTGTTGCTTTTAATTTATACACACTAAATTGTACAATGAAATAAAAGATTAATTTTGGCTGCTTGGTGGGGCTTAGAGCGTCATAGAAATGTCCAACCAAGTTGAACAGATATATGTGTGAAGACGTCCAAAAAAAAAAAAAAAAAAAATTCTAGCGCAAGGTGTAGACATGTTGAGTCCAATTAGCCGGTGGAGTATGTTAACGTTGTGTGTTGTTACAGTCGCACACAGCCATACAATACACTTGTCACATTATCTGTAGCTTTTTCTACATTGATCTTTCTCTTGCCAAGGTTTAAGCACCGGTAATTAGTTTCGCTGACATTATTTCTGTGAACTTTGTTTAGTTTGAGTTATTCTCGCTAGAAACGGTGGATGTTTATCAAAATCAACTGGAAGCTTTAGCCTTCCACTCCTGGTAAAATTGGAGCATAATATACTTTATTTTCAGTGTTAAAATATTTATAGCCAAGGTGAAAGATGCTTTGTCGTCTAATTTGAAAGTTAGATAATAGAATCCAATTGTTACCTCACAAGCTTTTGAAGAAATTGTTTGTATTCA